>CM031085.1:11396212-11422022 GCA_018257905.1 Gillenia trifoliata | reverse complement strand
TAGGAATGAACTTCCTAGATTGCTTGGATTCCTTGGGACTAACTAAAGTCTTGACAGGATTTGATACAGGTGCAAAGATTGTAGATGTTTCAGAAGTATGACCAAAACCTGGATCGACACCTAATTTCAAGCTAGGAATATCAGAGGCTTTGACAAATCTTGTGATGGAAGAAGAACTAGTAGTCTTTTCAGATTCAAACCCTAAACCTCTTTTGTCTCCAAAACTCTTTCCATAGCTAAGCATTTTGTCAATTTTTCTTGAACCTATGCTTAGTTCCTGAATTCTTCCTTTCAACTCAACCAGTTCATCCTCAAGAGCTTTCTTATCAGATGAGAGAGTGTTTATTGTGGTTTGAAGAATATGAATCTTTTCTAACAATGACTCTCGTAATTTCTCTCCATTATCCAACTGAGATTGGTGCTCAACTTCAGCTTTCTTCTTTTCACTTTCAACTAGTGCAAGTTTCTTTCTCAAGCTAGAGTTATCCTTCTTGACTTGCACAGTGATGTCATAAAGATTAGAATATTTCCTCAAAACTTCCTCCATGTCAGGTTCTTCAACAAATGAACCTTCTATGTCATATTCATCAACAGCTCCTATGAAAGCAATCATATCCTTCTCATTTTCAGATGCAGATGCATCTCCTGAATTAATATCGCTCCAAGTAACTTTCATCGCCTTATTTTTCTTTCTCTTCATAGTGTTGGCACACTTAGAAGCAATGTGTCCATACCCTCGATATTCATGGCATTGAACTCTATCATTTGAACCCCTACGTTCACCAGTTCTAGAAGACCTAGATGCTTTGTCATGTGAGACATCTCGAGAACGAATATTTATTGAGTTCAAACCTAAGTTGGTTTGTTTGTCACGACCTTTGGAATTCTTAAGCTTGAGAAACTTTCTAATTTGCTTGGTGAGCTTAACCAATTCATCTTCAAATAAGGCTTCAGTTGAGTCATCGCTTTCTTCTTCTTTGACAGCTTTGAGAGCAATGTTTTTTACCTTCTTGGAATCAGGGAGCTCTGAATTATACGTTGTAGGGACCCAATCAGGTGCTCAAGCTTATAGGTGTTTAGATTTTTTGATTCCTCCATTGTTGTCCTCTTAGCATGAAACCTTGTAGGAAGTGATCTTAAGATCTTTTTCACAATCCTATGCTCTGGAATACTGTCACCAAGATTGTGACAGCCATTGACAATTACGCTAAGCTTAGCATAAAAGTCAGAGAAACTCTCATCATCAGACATTTTGATATTTTCGAAATTTGTGATGAGATGTTGAAGCTTAGATTCTTTAACAGTTGAGTTACCTTCATGAGTAACTTCAAGAATGTTCCAAGCTTCTTTCGCCGTTGTACACTTACTTATGTAATTGAATTGTTCAGGTGAAACGGCTGTGAATAAAGCATTCAGAGCCCTTTGGTTAAAAGTGCTAGATCTACGCTCATCTTCGCTCCAATCTTTCCTAGGCTTAAGCTTAGATATAGTAACAGATGACTCTCCTTCGCTTTCTTCGATCATTGGAGGTTCCCAACCTTTTTCAATAGCAAGCCACACTCTGTCATCTTGTGCCCACATAAAAGATTTCATCTTTGCCTTCCACGCAACATAGTTGTCACCATCAAAGTGTGGTAGATAGGAAACAAAACTCACAGCACGACTCATCCTAGTAGTCCCACAGATCCCACTAATTATGTCTAGTGACCTGCTCTGGTGCCAATTGAAAGGTCTAGGATGGTAATAATCTAACCTAGAAGGGGGGTGAATAGGTTCCAACTTAAAATCTAATTAAAATAAAACTCATCTAAATTAATCAGTTTAGCAAAACTAAATCCTACACAACAATATTAAGCACAATAAAAATAGTACGCACATGATGTAGGATTTAACGAGGCAAAACCCACCATTGGGAAAATTCTCGGGCTCCTAAGCCAGGAAACACTAAGAGAAAGGTGTACAAAAAAGACTTACAAAACTCATCTTGCTAGACTCACAACTAGAAGGCAGTTTTGTCTCCGCGCCTTTGCTACTCGATCTCTCTTCAGTCTTCGAGTGGAAGTGGCACGACACTAACGCGAACGTCAATCACCTTCGCCTCGAACTTTGCAAGATACTAACACGATCATGCATAATGTATGGAATGAAATGATTTTTGAAAATCAACCAATTACGAAAATCACAAGGCACATTTTCATAATTGATTTCTAGTTGAAGCACAACGAAAAAAATCAGCAATAAAATCTTCTAAAACCATGAAAGAAAACTGATTTTTCTTTCAAAATAAATAGAGCAGCCCAAAACCAAAAAACATACACTAATGCATGCAACACATGAGGAAATAAAACTTAGATGATTATCATTATTTAAAAACCTAACGCATGCATTGATTTTTCTCTCAAAACAAAAAGGCCACTCTAATGCACATGTTTGTGTGTTGCCGTAGCAAACCAACAAAAGAACCCCCAAAACTCTATCTCGGTGCTAGAGTCTATGTTTTGCACGTACAAAAAATATATAAGGATAAGCATGCAAAACAAACAGGATAAAAACGTAGGCTTTTTAAATGTGATAAGATAAAGCTTATCAAACAAGTAACAAGATAAGTGCAAGTGATAACTATTAAAAGCAAATAAGATATAATGTATTAGTGACTTATCATGTTAGCTAAAAATAAATTTAAACCTAATAAACACAGCAGCCCATGGCAAAAAACATTTTGGTTTATTTAAAAAAAAAACCTATAACAAAAACAAACCAAAAACTAATATTAATTAAAATATGGCCTAATGTATATGAGTGCATATGCATATGATGAGCTTATCAGAATGAATGTCTCTGAAATTCTTGATATTCTTGTGATCGAGAGCACGAAAAGCAAACTTAGACTTAAATAATTACAATGGAATACATGCACTAGTCTAAGACATTACAGACCCAGGCGTTTTGTCAGGAATTGCCAATTTTACACTAACAATCTCTCCCTTTGGCATTTCCTAGACAAAACCCTCAATCACAATATTACAGACGAATAATAATATCAAAGATCATGCATAACATCGAAGTCTGTAACCTGCACACACTCAAACAAGAAAACCTGTGACGTACAAAAAATATAAGTTGCTGAAAATTGAAAGCATTTATATATATAAAAGCAAGCAAGCAACCAAAACAAACAAGGTTTTCAAAATTATACTTCTCCCCCTTTTTGTCTAGAAAGGTCAAAGGTCTAAAAGTAGGAGAAAATAAAAATATTCCAAGTGGGAGAGAAGGGCGTCAGACAACCACTTTCCATGAGATTTATTCACTTGTCCTTTGAAGCACCACTTTGCAAGGCAAACCATGAATTCACATAATTCTCTAAGCACATATTCCCTATGAAGAAATTGCCAAGATCCCAAAATTTTGTCCCATGAAAGTGCACATTCAAAATAAGCATCAGATGTCATCAGCGGAACAAAAACAAATGAGACGGAAAAAGATTTCCTTTCTGTGAATTGGAACTTTGGAAGAAGGAAATGGGAACAATTCGAAAGAGAAAAAAGAAGCACATCTTTCATATTGTTAAGCTCCCCCTAAACAAATGCTTTAAAAAAAAATTTAAAATAAAAAAAAACATAATGAAATGCAGCACGCAAATGATATGGCTTTTTTTTTTTTTTTTAAATGTATGAGAAGCATATGATTGTACCAACAAGAATGAAAGAGTACAAAAACACATGTAGTTTTGAAACCTTATTCACAAACTAACAATTTCTCTAAAACATAACATGTTTGAGTATAGTGTGCAAAAGTTGATACTACATAAATCCAATTAAGCCAAACATGATCAACTCAAATTGAACCCTTAAGCTCACAAGATATACACTCAATTGTCACTCAAAGTGTTTGGGGTTAAGTGTATACGCTCAAAAGATCATTACATGAATGCTTTACCATAGGCTTGCAAATTGATCTTATCTCCACACATCCTCTTTGGATCAAGTAGGTCTTTATGAAGGGTTGTAATGAGGCTTCGGGGACTTGGTTAAACAAATGAAGGATATGGGAAACACAAAGTCTAAGAAACTAATATAGTTGTTGAAAATGAAACTGAGAGAGAAATGCACCAATGAACAAGACAACTTGGCAATAAATATAGCAGTTGGATTTGAGACATGAACGACAAACAACTGCACAATGAATTTTTGATGATTCTTATCTTCATTTATAACGATACACTTGATTTCTTATGATGTTGGTAGCTCATTTGTGACTCACAATGACCTCTTTTCCTCTTTTCTTGTTTTGCTCTTCGGTTGTATTCTTCACAAAATTTGCGTCTTCAACTTTTGGATAACCTTGAAATCTCTCCTTTGAAAAACATACTCTATTAGCTTCTTAGTAGGGTAGGGCATTTTTAACTGAGGCTAGGTATGGAAAATATAGGTTTAAAAAACAAAAAGCTTACATAAAGGCTCAAAGGGGCTAACTAGGGAAAAAAATGCAAGGCATTGGCATATATGGCAATGATGTTAAAATCCTAATGCCTACTGTCATCTCCAAAATAGAGTAATATATAATACAAAGTTTTGAGAGGTCTCAAGGCAAGTTCTAGAGATACAAAACATATAAGATCGCACACATAAAAAAAAATAGGAGTGTATGAAAAATGCACACACTATATTTAGGCACAAAAACTCACATGGATGCGGGTTTTACTCAAGTTAAACATGTTCAACTCATTCACATTCATATATTATCAACAAGAGGCTATTGTGCACAATGGGTTAAACATATCATGCTAGGATCATGTTATCAAGTGAACAAAACAAGAACTCATATAAAGCCATACTTTTTCATTGTCTCACACTTTTTTTTTTAAACCAAAACAAATGCAATATCTATTCTACATGAACATGCAAGCATATATGAATGAAAACATATGCAAAGAGAGAGGTATATCAATATAGACGACTTGAGGATGGAGACGAATTGACAAGTACACTACTTTGAATCTCTTTTCTTTTCCAAACTTGTCTCACTTTTGGAACAATTGAATTCGGAACAGATATAATCTTTGCGAACCTGTTAATCTCCTTCAAATGAGTTACAAATCTTTCCTTAAGACTTTTTTTTTCAGAGTTCCATGAAACTTTTTCCTTAGAAGAATTTTTCTTCCTAAGCTTGTTGCACTTAGGCCTAATGTGACCCAATAATTCGCAAAAATGACATATAGGAATGAGAGCACCTGGACGCTTGGATTCCTTGGGACTAACTAAAGTCTTGACGGGATTTGATACGGGTGCAAAGATTTAGATGTTTGAGTATGACCAAAACCTGGATCGACACCTAATTTCAAGCTAGGAATATGAGAGGCTTTGACAAATCTTGTGATGGAAGAAGAACTAGTAGTCTTTTCAGATTCAAACCTAAACCTCTTTTGTCTCCAAAACTCTTTCCATAGCTAAGCATTTTGTCAATTTTTCTTGAACCTATGCTTGGTTCACTGAATTGCTTCCTTTCAACTCAACCAGTTCATCCTCAAGAGCTTTCTTATCAGGATGAGGAGAGTGTTTATTGTGGTTTTGAAGAATATGAATCTTTTCTAACAATGACTACCGCAATTTCTCTCCATTATCAGAGATTTGGTGCTCAACTTCAACTTTCTTCTTTTCACTTTCAACTAGTGCAAGTTTCTTTCTCAAGCTAGAGTTATCCTTCTTGACTTGCAGTGATGTCATAAAGATTAGAATATTTCCTCAAAACTTCCTCCATGTCGGGTTCTTGACAAATGAACGCCGTATGCATGTTCGTGGCAGCGAGGCTCACATGAAAGCAATCATATCCTTCTCATTTCGAGATACGAGATGCATCTCACTGGATTAATATCGCTCCAAGTAACTTTCATGCCTTATTTTTCTTTCTCTTCATAGTGTTGGCACACTTAGAAGCAATGTGTCCATTACCCTCGATATTCATGGCATTGAACTCATCATTTTGAACCCCTACGTTCACCGGTTCTAGAAGACCTAGATGCTTTGTCATGTGAGACATCTCGAACGAATATTTGTGAGTTCAAACCTAAGTTGGAGTTTGTTTTTGTCACGACCTTTGGAATTCTTAAGCTTGAGAAACTTTCCTAATTTGCTTGAGTGAGCTTAACCAATTCATCTTGAATAAGTCTTCAATTGAGTCATCGCTTTCTTCTTCTTTGACGACTTTGAGAGCAATGCTTTTTACCTTAACTTTGGAATGCGGGGAGCTCGACTTATACGTTTGGGGACCCAATCGGGTGCTCAAGCTTATAGGTGTTTAGATTTTTTTATTCCTCCATTGTTGTCCTCTCTTGGCATGAAACCTTGTAGGAAGTGATCTTAAAGTCTTTTTCACAATCCTATGCTGGAATACGTCACGAAGATTGTGGCAGGCTAGTGACAATTACGCTAAGTTTAGCATAAAAGTGGGAGAAACTCTCGTCATCAGACATTTTGATATTTTCGAAGTTTGTGATGATGAGATGTTGAAACTTAGATTCTTTAACGGTTGAGTTACCTTCATGAGTAACTTCCAAGAATGTTCAAGCTTCTTTCGCCATTGTACACTTACTTATGTAATTGAATTGTTCAGGTAAGCAGTGTGAATAAAGCATTGAGAGCCCTTTGGTTAAAGTGCTAGATCTACGCTCATCTTCGCTCCAATCTTTCTAGGCTTAAGCTTAGATAAAAATGCTGAGGAATGAAACTCTCTTCGCTTTCTTCGATCATTGGAGGTTCCCGACCTTTTCAATAGCAAGCCACACTCTGTCATCTTGTGTAAGCCACATAAAAGATTTGCATCTTTGCCTTCCACGCAACATAGTTGTCACCATGTCAAAAGTGTGGTAGATAGGAAACAAAACTCATGACACACGACTAAATCCTAGTAGTCATGAGATCTCGCTAATTATGTCCCAATGAATTTTTTCATGTGAAGCAGCTGCAGCAGCAGTGAAAGCGTCTTCCAGGTTAAGGCATTAATCCCAAAACTAGAAGGGGGTGAATAGGTTCCAACTTAAAAATCTAATTAAATAAGGAAACTCAACTAAATTAATCCTAGTTTAGCAAAACTAAATCCTACACAACAATATTAGCAAATAAAAAATAATGCGCACATGATGTGAAGTTTAACGAGAGGCCAAAAACCCACCATTGGGAAAATTCTCGGGCTCAGAAGCGAGAAAACACTAAGAGAAAGGTGTACAAAAAAGACTTACAAAACTCATCTTGCTAGACTCACAACTAGAAGAGCGTTTTTGTCCGCGCCTTTGCTACTCGATCTACTCTTCGGTCTTGAGTGGAAGTGGCACGGCACTAACGCGAACGTCAATCACGCCGCCTCGAACTTTGCAAGATACTAACGCGATCATGCATAATGTATGGAATGAAATGATTTTGAAAATCAACCAATTACGAAAATCACAAGGCACATTTTCATAATTGAACTAGTTGAAGCACAACGAAAAAATCGCGAAATAAAAATTAATCTTCTAAAACCATGAAAAAAAAGCGAGGATTTTTCTTTCAAAATAAATAGAAGCGACCCAAAACCAAAAGACATTTTCTAATGCATGCAACACATGAGGAAATAAAAATTAGATGATTATCATTATTTAAAAACCTAACGCATGCATTGATTTTTCTCTCAAAAGAAAAGGTCACTCACAATGCACATGTCACGTGTGTTGTTGCCGTAGCAAACCAACAAAAGAACCCCAAAACTCCTATCTCGGTGCTAGAGTCTATGTTTTGCACGTACAAAAAATATATAAGGATAAGCATGCAAAACAAACGGATAAAAACGTAGGCTTTTAAAATGTGATAAAGATAAAGCTTATTAAACAACTAACAAGATAAGTGCAAGTGATAACTATTAAAAGCAAATAAAGATATAATGCATTAGTGACTTATCATGTTAGCTAAAAATAAATTTAAACCTAATAAACATAGCAGCCCACGGCAAAAAAAACATTTTGGTTTATTTAAAAAAAAAAAAACCTATAACCAAAACAAACCAAAAACTAATATTAATTAAAATATGGCCTAATGTATATGAGTGCATATGCATATGATGAGCTTACGGAATGAATGTCTACACGAAATTCTTGATATTAACTGTGATCGAGAGCACGAAAAGCAAACTTAGACTTAAATAATTCTGACGGAATCGTACCTTAGTCTAAAAGGCATTCTGAACCCAAGCGTTTTGTCAAGAATTGTCAATTTTACACTAACATCCTAATTCATTATAATTACACACCCTAGTGAGGCCTAATTCAATACGGCCTACCTTAGCGAGCCTAATGCAATGCGGCCTTCAATTAGGCCTAACCCCATATGGAGTCGGATTTCGATAGCACAACTAAAATGTCAAAATTGGCCTTAAACACCTTCCTCACTTCAGCAGCAACTTTGCCGGCTGCGCCATAGCGATTAAATTCATGCTCATCCATATTTTGGGTTTGAAGGGCGAGATATGCCAAAAGGCGTTAGCGTGACTGCAACTTTCTCTTTCTGGATAGAGAACAACAAAAATGATTTTTCCTTCATTGCCATAACAAAAGACATGGATTCTTTAACGTTATGAATTGAGGGCTTTGGATTGCATTGCGGGATTTGATCTAGCATATTCCAATAATTTGTCTGTTTTGATAATTTGGCAAAAGTGGAGAGAGTGGCAAACACTTGCAGAAAACAGTCATCGGCAGGGTGGGATGGGCGGTGCGTTTGCTCAAAGTTTTCCTTTTTTTATTTTTTTAAATTTTTGTGGGGTGTACTCTATTAGCTAGTAGCTTAGTAGGGATAAAATTGGAATTTAAAAAGTGTCAAAATGTTTTTAGAGTGAACTCAGACAAAGTGTAGGGATTAAATAGAAAAACTCAAATAAACAGGATATGCAAAAGAAGAAGAAAATGTACCAAAATTATTTCTCCTAATTAATTTCCTCTTGCCATTAAACCATTTGTATGTTATTATATGAATATTTCATGTATTTTCCGAGAAAGCATTTGCTCATGGAAAATGATAAGGAAGGCACGCGTTTTTTTGTATCGTATTTGTATATCATGTAATGTATACGTAATAGCGTCGATAATAAATTTTCTCAATAAATATTAATTGTATACATCACTTGCCATATATATAAAATAATACACCATTGCTAGATATCCGTACAAATTCAAGTTGAAAAGAAAAGTGGTTTTAAAATCTTCACGGTCCAAGTTGGCAAGTCCATCACTAGCTTTTATAAAAACTACTTTAATTTCTTGTCAAGATTGTTGATATATTTCTACCGAGGAATGCTCGGCTCCTTATAAGGGAAATTTTTCCTCAATACATTTCATGGTTGATTTATAAAAATTGGTGTTTATATTGATTTGAACCGTTTATATTATAAATTATTACGTAAAAATCATTTATACGAAAAATCCAATTAAAGCTAAAGTTTATTTATTCAATCGAATTTGTAGCAAATTGATAAACAATTTGTAATCTTTTTATTGATTAGGCCAGTACATTTTTATACGGTTCGAATGGCTGAGCGATCTCATATTTTATTGATTTAAAAAAAAATGATATTTGTAGTAATTTATAATATTAGCGTTTCTAATCATAAACGGTGAGTTATATTAATCGGTCACAAAGTGTCTGAGGGAATTCTTCCTCATCCTTTTGAGGGTCAAGTTAATTCTTATTTTACCTACCATTTTCTAGTTATATGCTCATTAAAATTAACCATGAGAGAGCTCTCTGAGTTAATTTTAGGGTTAAGTCAAAATTAATCTTGAAAGAGCTATCTGGGTTAATTTTAGGGTTAGAGAATTTACAGAGCTTAAAATCACTGAAGTGTGTTTTCTATCTTACAAATTACAATCACTCCAAAAAGAACTAAACTCAAGGTTCCTATTGCCTGTTACGGCTGAGGGAGATGGTAATAAAACTAGTTAAAATTCAAATACTCCATCAAACTTCAAAGCATAAATCAGAGTCAAACTCAATATTTGGGCCCTATATATGTTGATAAGCAGGCAAAATGCATGTGGGAGTAATTACGAGTAATGAAGCAAGTGATATGATATGTCTGACAACTATTACAAGTTTGCCACCAGCATTAACTAATTCCACAGACTTGTAGTTGTAGAGTAGCAGTCCATTTCAACAATCGATAGCCGTATGTAGCAAGTTGACGTGCATAAATTTCAAGGAATTTGTGGCCTTCATGTTAGACTGCTACACTTGATCTTAGCCAATCAAAAGGCCGAGAAAAAAGTATATGCTAGTAATGAACATACTTAATGGCCACAAACTCAACTATCAAATAGCCAATAACTGATATTAACTAGGAGTTCAATTTATTTCATAATTTCTAAAAACATTAAATTTTTTGGCGCTGAATCGAGACATTAAGAAAAACAAGTTGCTCCAACTCGATACGATCAAGAATTTAGTTTTTTTTTTTTTTTTTTTAGTAAGTATCATGATCATTTCAATTTTCAAATAAATTATTTGAATTTAGGACCTGGCTTTGGGTCACCTGCCCCTTTGGATAATCTTTATCGATGCATCAAACTTACACCTGCTATGACAGTTGTCAATTTAATTGAAATAGTATCGTTCAAGCCGTCATATCAAATGAGGGTGAAAAAAAAATAAATAAATAAATAAACATTGAGCACAAACCCCTCATGTAACCTCTACACTAGAAAACAGTAGCTGGTTAGAGCCAATTTGATCAGTGGACACCCTACAAAGTTGAAAGGTCAAAGCCTAATCCATAGATGTGTCTTATGCAATTAATTTCAAATTAAGCCCATTCAAAAAACTGTGCAAACTGTAATTTTGAAAGAGAAACAGAATTTGCTGCTTATGCCTGCATGATCAGGTACAATTTATAACAAGTAAAATTCCATTAAATCAAAGGAAAATCTATATAACAAATTTCAAATTTCAAGTGAAAGAATTCCACGGATAATAAAGTAGTGTGGTTGGCTGAGCCTAAATCAAAAACTCTTAAAATAACTACTTTGACATAAACTAAGGCCTTAAAAACTACAAGAAGCATGTAGTTCAAACGATTAAGAGTGTTTACCCATACACCTACAATATTGTGTTTGAATCTCCCCTCCCCCAAAATATACTATAGGTGTAGAAAAAAAGAAAGGCCAAGAAAAGGAAGGCAAGGAAGAAAAAAACTAATGGTACTAATCAATAGGGCTAGTAATACCAAAAATTATAAAATAAAAAAGTTGCAATAGTAAAAATTACAAATAAACAATTCTCAGAAATTCTTCAGGGATGCTCTTCCAGAACTGGACCTGCAGCACATAAAGTACTAGCCGGGGACAGCTCAACACTAATACGACTCGTCGGAATCTGCCGTAGCTCACGAGCTACATCCTTGAAATCAAGAAGGGCTCCATTTTGCACTTCAGAAAGCATTCGTGCCGCTTCTTGCTTTGTCATCTTGACTTTCACTCTAATCACCCTCTTTTCCCATCTTCTAACTCCTTCTTGATCCAGTGGTTCGAATTTTCACATTAAGTGCAACTGCCATTAATTGTTTGATTCCTCGAGAAGGGGCTTCTTACTAATTAACTCATCTATGTATACAACATTTTTTACGTAGGGTTTCCTGAGTTCTAGCATGTCATCTATTGATTTGATCCTGTTGACGAAAGAAAGCAAAGAGTTCAGCATTGTTATAGGAGAGAGAGAGAGAGAGACAGACAGAGAGAGAAAGAGTTATGCAACATGTTAGGGTTTGGAAGTGTATATATAAGAGAGATTAGCATATGGAGTGTTGATTGGGTAAGATGTGGTGCACATGTCACCTGGCTGGCCAAAAACTTCTACAAGTGGATGGATAGAAAGTGCACAAGTGGTAGACTGTCTTAAGCTAACTTGGGACCCCGAAGTATAAGAAGTTAAACTAATGTTGGTTGGCCAGAAATCAGAACATTTTGGAATTGGTCAATACTATTATTAACTATTAATGCAAGTAAATGGTAACACTTTGTGAAAGTGTTATTATCAACTGAAAAATTTCTCCTTACATTACTAATGCTCATTCATTTTTTTGTTCTCATTTATTGACCTCATTTTATAATTGTATTTCTAAAACTTAATTCTGAATTTCGATATAAAAAGAGGAATAAAAAATGGCGTCGTTTGAAATAAACACATTAAATCATCCCAAAAAAAAAACATATGTAACGACAGTGAGTTGGAGAATTCTCTAACTAGCTAGAATTGCAGAAGGAAATTATGATATGTTTATTATATATTAAAGCAAAGCAATATAAAAAAAATCATATTGTTGATTTTCATAAAAAAGGAAAAATAAAAGTTTTTTGTGGGGAAAGTAGGAACATGGAAATTAGTAATTTTTGTGTGATACAAACGTTTTGTGATCATGCACGAAAGCACGAAATTTAAGAAAGTGTATAACTTATCTTGTAGAAATTTCAAAACCAAATTAATTGAAATAAATATCAGTTCCTTTCATGCTGCTTTATGAAAAGAAAGCAGGCAAATATATTAACACTCAAAACTTTAGTTAGCTGGAAGAAGTATATGATTGATCATCGTGTTTTCTGCAATTCTGATCGATTAATACGTGCTTTGGATAGTGTTTTACACCGAAAAATATCCACTGGGTTGGGTGGAGTCTTGGGCCAACAGGCCAAACATGAGAGACAAGGCCCAGCCCAAATCCAGTGGGACTGAAGACAAAAGGAGGTGTCTACCCCCTCTAAAGCACTCAAGTACCTGCACCTACTCCACTAGAGCATTCAATACAAAGATTTCGGCAATATTGGAAAAGCAAATCAAATCTTCAAGGATGACTAAGTCCCTAGGTGACAGTTGTTGAGTGAAGCGACAGCAGCCACGTAGGGGACCCAGCTGTCCAGACTAGTAAACGAAACGAAAAGAAGTCTGAACAGCATTTAATGCAAAGCACTGGGCAAATTGGAGGGAACCAGACTACGAATAAAGAACCTTTTCTCAGTAGGGGTAGGTTGATCAGAGGCGCTACATGTGCTTTCCAGATTAAGCCCTTCCTCACTAAGTCTTTAAGGACAGAGAGAAGTGACGGCGATGACATGGGCTCCCTGCTGGCCTATATAAACGAGGGGAGGATTCAGAAAAGAGGACACTCAAACCAACTAAAAACAGAACTCTCTAGTTCAGAAAGAAACCTCTGAGGAAACTCCTCAAAGCCTTTCCCAAATACAGACTTCGTCTCTATCTGCTGCTTTCTTAATCGCACTACTTGTGTAGCCAGCGATTTCAAGAAACCAAATACCAGCAACCTAAGATCATATATCCTAACTCCCCAGAGGAGTAGTGAATTTAGCTCTGCTATCCAACCAAACCGGTGATAGTATCGATTGAGGATCGTAGGCCAGAGAGTCTTTGATCATCTCCCTTAAGGAACTAGCCTTAAAAGCATCCCGATAGATTAGAAAACTATTCCGATGGACCAACAATCATCCCGATGGACGTTTGTTCAGTCTGTGACGAGCATAAAATGTAATAACATTGATCTTTTCATTTAAATTCTTTCGTTATCAGCTCTTACTTATCGCTCTTTACTTACAAGTCTTTACTTACAAGTCTTTACTTTCAAGCACTTCAATTACAGTCTTTACATTCTGTCTTTAATTACCGTCTTTATCTTTACGTATGTGCGAGCGTGGGGCATTCTTGTTATAACCGGTTTATAACAAAACCCTATCTCAAGCAATCTCTGGTATAAACATCGAGAGAGAATAAAGTCCTTAACAAGCAAGGCAATAAAAAGAACCTAACCGCACTTATCTAATTAAGTCGCCCAATCCGATGAACGGAAGTTATATTACTTGTGGCGCAAGTATTTAATATATATTACATCTTTCTATTGGCAGAAGCCAATAGTGGCACGCCTGACAATAACCATACAACTGAAGGTCTCACGACCGTCCCTCCGAAGGGATAGAAGTGAAGCCTGTTGGAGCGGAAACGCCAATAGAAAGGCTCGGACCAGCGGACGGGCCGACCCTTGTGCTCCTAGCCCGCACCCCTGCGAAAGGCTCGCGAACATATTTTTGGCACACCCGGTGGGATTTCTCGTTTATACTGTTTATGCCCAAGCATAGAAGAGAAAGAAGAAGAAGCAAACTCTTCCAAACACAGCTTCTTACAATGACAGGGAAAGACTCTGCATCTCCCCCTACTGATATGGGTCGAACTTCACCTGAGACCCAGGCTTCCAACCAAACGCCAAGGGACAAGAGTGAGGAACTGCAGTCCACCATTGTTCAAATGATGAAGTCCATGGAGAGGATAGCCCTGGACAACAGGACAGACATCAGGAACTTGTGCACTGCTTCCAATAACGTCCAACACAAAATAGATCAAGGGTTCTCCTTCCTTTCCAACCAGTTATCCGGTTTTAAAGGATCATCTGAGAAACCTATACTGAATTTGGGTGGAATGGAGCAGTTTAAGCCATTCGTCCTTCCAATGGACAATCCTCCTCTCAAAGGCAGGATGGAAGAAGGAAGCAAGGGATTTGTCACCCCTAACCCAATGATGCATGATCTTTCATCGGAAGAAAGGCTGGAAATGCCAAACACTTCCTTGGTGGCGGGAGAGAGCTTGTTCCTTAACCCAACGGACGGGGCGACCACCAGTGTTCCGAAAGGAAAGCCGGGGAAATATGTCCCCAAGAAGACAGAGCTTGAGAAATTCCCTGGAGGATTTGCTCAGAGAGGAAGACCTGCATTCAATCCAAGGGCAGGATGGGGGAGAGCACAGCTCCAAAAGCCATGTATGGCTGGAAGGGGAGGTTTCAACCCAAATGCATGGAGAAGCCCTGAAGCAGAGCAAAGCTCAGACGGAAGTTAAGGGGCCCTCCATTGCTCTCCAGAGGATCCCGATCTAATGCTATTACCAGAAAATGGTGATAACATCGGATTGAGGAATGAGATAGCCGAACTGAGACAGCTAGTTCTCCAAGGGGCAAGACCGGAAGTAGCGGTCAATCAAAGGCCGGTATATCAAAAACCTTATCCGGCCTACATTGATGAGATAAACCCCTTCCCGATGAACTTCAAGGTTCCTAACTTCCCCACTTTCAATGGGAAAGATTCATCGGTGTCTTCCTTAGAGCACATTAGGAAGTACTCCAACCAGTGCGTGACATTTGAGGATAACCCCAACTACAAACTCAGACTGTTCGGCAACTCTCTGATGGGGATAGCTTCTCACTGGTATTCTCATCTGGCCCCAAACTCCATAAGATCCTGGGAGCAGATGGAGGCGGCCTTCCATGACCAGTTCTACAGGTTGGAGCCTGAGGTAACCATCAACGATTTGGTGGAGGTAAAACAATTTGAGCATGAAACGACTGAGGACTTCATAATGAGGTTCAAAAGAACAAAGATAAAATGCAAGTTCCCTATGAGTAATGACCAGTCAATGGTTATAGCTCAAAGGGCTCTGAAGATCTCTTTGCGGAAAAAGTTCGGGGATGCCAAATTCAGAGACCTCCAGGAAATCGTGATGGCCGCCACCAAATACGAGAGGCTACTGGCAGAAGAGTCTCAACATCAGCACTCTTCAAAGGTGCTCTACTTCAAATCCAAGCAGGCTGTCAACCATCTAGACTTCGAGTTCGTCGAGCAACCCGATGACAACGGTGACGTATTCGAAGATCTGGAGATTTCTGTGGTCGAGATGCTGCCACCAACCTCCCCGACGGTGATTAAAGGGTTGGTAAAGCCAGTAAAAGACCAAAGAGCTGCCATGGAAGCGGGGGGATATGTCCCCAACAAGCCCCCTAAGTTCCAAAGTTACACATTTGACATCACTAAAACATCGGAGCTCTTCGATGAGTTAGTGAAGAATCGGTGTATCAGGTTGGACCCCTCAAAAAGGACGCCCAAGCCTGAGGAACTTAAGGGGAAGAAGTATTGCAAGCCCACTGCTCCTGGAATCACAATACCGTCAACTGTGTGGTGTTCAGAGATTGGATTCAGGAAATGATAAACAAGGGGAAGTTGGTCTTGGAGAAGCCCCAAACCAACATGATTGTGGACACAGAGTATTTCCCAGAAGTCCCGGTGAACATGGTGAACTTGAACTGGCTAAGACATGGCCAAAGGAAGGAAACCTTGGACCTTAACAAGGGAAAGGATCCTGCAAGCGATAGTCGGGATGTGAGAATTGAATCTCAACCCGATCTACCCAAGGCGTACATCAAGGGTGGAATCGTACTGTGCAGCAAATGCAAGTGCGAATGTGAGCTCCAGATCCCAACTACAGAGGATGCCATTGACCAGAACTTGGTCAGGAAAAGGGACGAGCTACAACTCAAGGCTATGAGAAATCCAGCCAGAAATTATGGTCCTCATAGCCCCAGAGATCCACCGCCACGAAGCAACATATTCAACCAGATTAGGGGCATTAAGAGGAGGGCTCATAATCAAACTCCCCAGCCATCGAGAAGACCGCTGCCAACGTCGAAGACCAGGCAATGGGCTCCCAAGCCTATGAAGGAAAGACTGACCGTCATAGGGGGAGCGTTGAAGGTCAGAATTCCCAAGGAAGCCGTAAAGGCCCCTACCCCAAACAAAATAGAAAAATTGCTGGAGGTAGATGGGAAATGGTATCGGGCTGGAAAGAATGGACGAGCTAAAAAGGAGTTGTCCAGAATGGCCAAGAGGAAGATACAAAGAAAGTATGGAGCGTTCATGCGGACACAGACTAACGTGAACAAACCATCTACTAGCAAGGCAGCTGATAGCCCGAGCACTGGCCGAAAAAACCGAATCACCCAGGCTTATATCCCTGTCAAGGGGCAGAAGGCCAACCCGATCAAACATAGGGGACCAAGTGATGGTCTGCCTATCAACCCGATCGTGAAGGGGGCAGTAACAATCGAAACTGAGACGGCTTCTCGACAAGGGGCAATGGAGGTGGATATCCAGTTCAGGACGGTGGACCTGACAGACGGTATTGCCACTGAAAATGAACAACTGGTGGATTATGGATCTGAACCAGACATGATGGTGTCAGAACCAGAGGTATTGGCACCTACCCAAGCCAGTAAGGGAGTTTCGGTAGAGGCACTTGAGGATGAAGAATCAGAATCCTAGTTGAAAAAGTTGATTGCCGATACTGAGACTGGTCGAGCAAACTGGAAGGAGGAGCTCGAGCTTGATGCTAATGTTGAAGAGTTTAATTTTGACATCAACATGGTTTACGTATTACCATCCTTCTTTCAAGCCGAACCCGACCAGGGAGTGATTTTAGAAGTAGATTACTTCGCAGGTGATCCTTCTATATCCTTGATTACTGTCTCTAAAAGCCAACAAGAAGATGTGAGAATTGAATCTCAATCTTCCGAAGGAGCAATGAACAAGTCTTGGAGAATACATGATGATAGGATGATATTTGCAAGGCCAAACCAAAACATGGCTGCGCATATGAGACCTATCTACATGACTGCTCATCTAGAAGGAATACCCTTTTCGAGGATCATGATAGACGGAGGAGCATCGGTGAATGTCTTACCAATCAAGATACTGAAGAAATTAAATCTATCCCAAGCAGATTTAATGCCGACAGAAAGCTCCGTATCCAACTTCTAAAGGTACAACACCATAGGTTCTGGTGATGCCCCCAGAGAAGTTGGATACGGAGCTTTCTGTCGGCATTAAATCTGCTTGGGATCAAAGAAAATCATGGTGGTATTCTTCGTGGTGGAAAGCACCTCAGTATACAGCGCCTTGCTGGGAAAGGATTGGATACACCAATCTCTGTGCATACCATCTACTCTCCACCAACAAATCGCCATATATCATGAAGAGCCCTCAGAAGAGTCAGAAGGGTTCTGGGAGCTGGTACAGGCCGATCCACGGCCTGTCTTTCCAACAGCCAGTATATCAGAGGCAAACTTCTACAACCCATACATGGGAACATTCCGATGTACAGGAGCTGATGAATACGGCCGCCCTACACAGGTGACGCCCCGAAAGCTCCTAACAGAAGGTACATCGATGACTCAAGAAGAATGGGACCGACCGTTCCTAATCCCAACCCTACAAGCCTTATGATGAGTACAACAGACAAGAGAAGGGATCGAGTGATGGCAATCCGATCACTGATCCAAAGGCTGAGGGAATACGGGAGAGAAAGGAGGGCATTAAAAGAGATTTCAGCCAGGGAAATGGGTGAAAGTCATGCTAGTCCCTCGGGAACCAAAGAAGATACCATTCAAGCCCTGGACATATCAACTGTTGACACAATGGCACAGACAACAGAATACACATATGATTTAGATTGGCCAGAGGAGTTCAAGCCAAGCTTCGAGGTGCCAGAGTTTGTTTCAAGTGAACCGGATAAACCAATGCCAGAGGTCCAGGATCCCTTGGAAACCATTGAGCTAGGCACCGAAGGTAATCCAAGACCGATAAGGATTAGTGGCTTGTTGTCATCTGACTATCGGGTTGACTTGATCAAGCTGCTGACAGAATTCAAGGACTGCTTTGCATGGCATTATGATGAAATGCCAGGGTTGGATTCAACCTTGGTAGAACATAGAATGCCAATCAAGGAATGATACAAGCCAGATCAACAAGCAGCCAGGAGAATGTCCAAGGAGATTGAAGAAAAAGTATGGGAAGAAATAAAGAAACTTCTGAAGGCAGGGTTCATTAGACCGGCCAAACATGTAGAATGGCTGGCTAATATTGTACCTGTAATAAAAGTTTTGATTAAGGCAATAAGGGTTTGTATTGATTACAGAAATATTAATGATGTTACTCCCAAGGATTTCTATCCAATGCCTATGTCAAATATGTCTATTGATGCTGCAACCAGCCATAAAATTCTATCCTTCATGGATGGAAATGCTGGTTATAATCAAATTAGAATGGCTGAAGCCGATATTCATAAAACGGCGTTCAGATGTCCTGGTCATGTGGGGGCCTTTGAATATGTAGTCATGCCCTTTGGTTTGAAAAACGCAGGGGCTACATATCAGAGGGCCATGAATGCCATCTTCCACGACCTCATCGGTCACAACCTAGAAGTCTATATCGACGATGTGGTGGTCAAATCCAAAACAGATATGGACCACCTGGTGGACTTGAGACAAGTGCTAGGGAGGATGAGTCTACATAAATTGAAAATGAACCCGAAGAAATGTGTCTTTGGGGTAAGGGCAGGAAATTTCTTAGGATTCTTAGTTCATCAAAGAGGTATAGAGATAGACAAAAATAAGGCCAAAGCAATCATAGACGCACCCTCACCAAGAAATAAGAAAGAACTCCAAATGTTACTAGGAAAGATCAATTTCTTGAGGAGATTCATAGCCAATCTGGCTGGAAAACTTAAATCTCTATCCCCACTGCTAAAGCTCAAAGAAACGGAGAAGTTTGAATAGGGAGTCGGTCACCAGAAAGCTTTTGAAGAGATAAAGCAGTATATGGCTAAACCGCCTGTGTTAATGCCACCAAAGAAAGGAAAACCCCTTAAGCTGTATATATCAGCTTCGGAGGAATCAATAGGCAGTCTCCTGACCCAAGACAATGAGGAAGGAAAGGAGCAGGCGGTCTATTACCTGAGTAGGAGTTTGACTGATGTAGAAACAAGATATACCCCGATAGAAAAGCTATGCTTAGCTTTATATTTTACAGCGGTTAAACTCAGGCATTACATGTTGCCATACACAGTCCACATAATTGCTAATACAGATGTGGTCAAGTACATGTTATCCAAGCCAATGATGGCTGGTCGGATTGGGAAATGGATGTTATCTCTGTCAGAATTCTGCTTCCAATATGTGCCTCAGAAGGCTATTAAAGGGCAAGCCATTGCAGACTATTTGGCGTCACATCCAAGCAATTCGACAGGTTCGAAAGAACAACCTCCTAAGATATCGGAATCAGCAGTATCCAATCTGCTAATCAAAAAGGAAAGGGATGTCTCTTTCGAAATTGCTAAGGGCATTGCCAGTTTATGGCTCACTCCCTGGCAACTGTTCTTTGATGGTTCCTGCACAAGCCGAGCCTCGGGTGCAGGGATAGTATTGGTTAGTCCCAAAGGCGATCATTATCGTTTCTCATTCCATTTGAACTTTGATGGCCTGACTAACAACCGAGCTGAATATGAAGCACTCATCATCGGGTTGGAAATACTAATGGAGCTAGGGGCACCAAGTGTGGACATCTTTGGTGATTCTGAGCTAGTCATCAACCAACTCGTAGGGAAATACAAGTGCAAAAACCTGGGGATGGTTAGTTACATGTGTGCTGTCAGATACTTAGTAGAGACTTGGGAAGACTGCATTACAGCAGAACACATTCCCAGAGAGGAGAATTTGGCTGCCAATGATATGGCCCAAATCGCATCTGGAGTACAGGTTCAGTTTGGTCAAGCCAATGAATGGGTTGAAATCCAAACAAGATCGCTTCCCTCAATATTTGATAGAGAATTTGAGATGGATGTTACGCAAATACAACCAGAAGTTGAAGACTGGAGGGTTCCGATAATAACCTATCTCAACAACCCATCAATACAGGTGGAAATGAAGCTAAGGACTCAAGCGTCAAATTATTCAATATGGGACCAAGATCTAGTCAGAAAAACACCAGATGGGTTTTTGCTAAGATGCTTGGGAACTATCGAATCCATAAGGATAATGGCTGAAGTTCATGAAGGAGTCTGTGGTGCTCATCAAGCCGGGATTAAAATGCGATGGCTAATACGAAGATATGGCTATTTTTGGCCAAAAATGGAAAAAGATTGCCAAGAGTACGCCAAGGGATGTGAAGAGTGCCAGAAACATGGCCCTCTTCAGCATGTTCTAGCTATCCCGATGAACCCTGTGGTCAGGCCATGGCCTTTTAGGGGATGGGCGATGGATTTCATTGGACAAATTTATCCTCCCTCCTCCAAGGGACATACGTTCATCATAGTAGCTACTGATTACTTCACCAAATGGGTAGAAGCCGTGGCTGTCAAGAAAATCACTTCTGCAAAAGTCATCAAGTTCATAAGAAGCAAGATTCTGCACAGATATGGGATACCAGAAACTATCGTAACTGATAGGGGACCATCTTTTATATCTGAAGAAACGATGAAGTTTGCAGAAGAGTTCAAAATCAAGCTAATACAGTCAAGTCCTTACTATCCACAGTCCAATGGACAAGCCGAAGCGAGCAATAAGGTCTTGGTAAACATCATCAAGAAGATGACTGATGATAATCCGAGGAAATGGCATGAGAAGTTAGGGGACACTTTATGGGCCTATCGGACCTCTAAAAGGTCTGGTACATGGACCACACCGTTTGCTCTAACTTACGGCCAAGATGCAGTGCTACCCATGGAAATTAATGTAATGTCTCTGAGAATCCAGAACCAATATGGTTTACGCTCAGATGAATATTTACAAGCCATGTGCCAAGAGGTAGAAAATCTGGATGAGGTCCGGCTCGGAACCTTGAATAAAATTCTGGCAGGAAAGCAATCGGTGGTTAGGGCGTATAACAAAAAGGTCAAAGGGAAAGCTTTCCAACCCGATGAGCTAGTATGAAAGGCTATCCTTCCATTTGGAACCCAAGTCAGAGGATTCGGAAAGTGGAGTCCAACTTGGGAAGGACCATTTTTAATAGATCAAGTCATCGGGAAGGGGGCATATAGGTTAAGATTGATGGAAGGAGTTCAGCAACAACATTCCATAAATGGAAAGTTCCTGAAGAAATATTTCCTAACTCTCTGGGATGTTAGAGATATCTATTTGGAATCATCGGATTAGTGAGCTTGTAAAAGCTTCGTTTGAACAATGTCAAATAAGAAGATAAACTTTTTATTATAAAATGAGAGTTGTTCTTACTACTTACAAGCAAGCTATAAAGAAGGAAAGCCAAAATCTAGAGAGCGAGCTAAAAGTTTACATTGCTGGAACTCTGCCCTAACCCTAGCCTCCAATAGCCTTGGCCTGTTGGCTTCACTGCCTTTCTCCTTTAGCTAAGCCGTCATCTCTTGAATGTGAACTTGAAGAAGAGATACAGCTTCAAGTTTGACCCTCAAACGTTCCTCCAAGTCCGATTGTTGAGTCCTCAAGAGATTAACTTCGGCCAGTAAAGCCTCAAGCCTATCTGATACGGTGGCCAACTCATCACCGATCATGGAGCATTCTTCCACCGAGGATTGAAGTTGGGAAGACCTCGCGGAGTGAGAACTGATAAAAGTCTGAGCTGCCCTTGCCTTGGTGGTTGCCTCCTCAAAATCTCGATGTGCTTGACCAATGATGGTCAAACAAGAAACGAAGGAACTATGATCGGATTTGGGAAGCAAACCGACTTGTGCCAACAGATTAATGGCATCTTGAATTTGATGGGCTGGCTCTGCCACTGCGTCCAGATCAAAGTTTTGGCCAACCCAAGACTTCACTGTGTTCTTGGCATCTTCGATATCTCTTTGAGGAGTCTTGGGCGGAGGCCCACTGCTCAGCCTTTTTAGCCAGGCTAGCTGAAGGAGAATTGAAGGTCTAGATCCGGAAGATGGGCCTTCTTGAGGAACAGCCACTGATGGCCCTGCGACCTCAACAGGTCGAGTTTCAGTAAAGGAGGTCAACACAGAGGCCGCCACCATTGCAGTTGGGGAAGAAGGCTCAACCTGGCAACATAATCACACACAAGTTAAAGCCACGACAGACTTTGTACGACGAGGAGCAGGAAGGTGTTATTTAATGAGAAACGTCTTTTTTACCTCTTCGATCGGGTCAGGCTCTTGAGGGTCTTGATCATCCCTACCATTACTGGTAGGAATGACCGAGGTTTCCTCTACCCATCCTAAAGCTAGGACCTGAGTATCGGATAGCTCCACCTGCCTGGGTGGTGGAATAACTTGTTCACCACCAGGAGAGATCCCCGAACCTGGAGAAGGGCTGTGCTCCTCCTCCATGGGAACTGATTGTCCTTCTGGTGAGGAAGGGGCAGAGGGCAAGATCGGATCGACAGGTTCAGTGGTCTCTGAGACTGGATTTTCTTCCCCAACAGTGGATTCCGGGGCAACCTGAGAAACAGACAGAGAAGTAGGTCATAACCAAAATTATGGATATGACCTTATGAAATTACCATCGGGAAGGATGTTACCTCACTAGTCCCGGTTTCCTTCTGGTCCTTCCTCTTTTGCCTCTTCTTCTGAGATCAAAGGCCAGTGGGAAGAGACCCTGCTGCGTCCTCCTCCCTGGTTTGGCCCCTGAGGAACAAGCCAAAGACCTCATGACGCCTGTCCGAATCTCGGAGTAGTTCCTCCACAGTTGGCTCAGCGTCGGATGAAGGCCTCAACACAGCCAACGGAGTCGGGACATCGGTGTCAATATCCCTAAACCGAGCCGGGGGAGAGGACCTAACAGGTCGGGTTGCCTTTGGAGCCGCAGAAGGGGTGGAGGAAGTGTCAACCTACATCGGAAAAGAAACATTTAGTTAAAAGAAGGGTTGATCGGATTCAATGGGCTCTTCGAAAAGATTATATAAGTACCTGAGGAGATGGATTCCTAAGATCATGACTTTCTTCTCCTACCTCATCTTCCTCCCCAATAGATCGTCTTCTTCTCTTCAGAGGCCTACCTGGAGGAGCAGAGGAACCAATCATCATGAATAATGGTCGACCTACCAAGGAAAGCCAAAAAATGGTTTTTGAAAAGAGAGAAGACTTACTGGAGAGGGGAGTGGCTGCAATTGCAGGAATCTCGACAGCTGGAGACACTGGGGCAGGAGCCGAAAACGGTTCCTCGGTCTCCCTTTGTGGAGAATGAAAGATTGAAGCCGAGGGCCGATCTTCCCTGCTTTTGGTCCTAGTTTCACCAACCTTCTCCTTGCCCTTCTTGGATGGGCGGGATGGACCAACCGGCGGCAAGACAGGTTGCTGAACCTCCTCCTCATCATCATCTTCGAGGAGATTTCCAGTGTCATTACTGTTATAAGGTTCCACGCCAACTACAATACAGACACAATAAGGGTCAGAAGATACTATCCCGATAACGGGATAATGAAAAGATGACCCGATAACAAGGAACAGGGGCTTACCAATCAGAACCTTCTTGTTCTTGATAGCCAATTCCCGTGCAAAAGTCTGATGAAGTTGAGAGCTCATATTGCTTCCAATATCAAACTGCTTGAAGAGTCTGGCATTTGCTTGGATGGGATCTTCTGGGAATCTCTCTAAAAACTGTGCTTCCCACCAAGCATCGAATTCTTGGGTGCACTGGACATTGAATATGTCATGTTTGGTCCAGGCTTTCTCCACCACAAACAGACTCTTCCTTGCCTCAACCATCTGTGCGTCCGAGGGCTTTTTAACTCGAAATGATGTAGCCCCATTCAGACTACGATAGAAGGGCTCGGGGAGGGTCTGAAGGAGACCAAATTGGCGACAAAGGAAGTTGGGGTGATATACTTCGACCCCGTGGGTGTGTCGGGATGCACGACCCACGCCCCAGGAGAGATCCCGAGGAAGGATGCAGCTGAAGAAGTGCTTGGCAAAGGTTGAGTCACTTCCCAATCCTTCAGAGAAAGATCTCTTTGCAAACTAGGGATACGTCCTGGTAGCAGAAAGACCCCATTCCTCGCTGGTCCGGGTCTTACATTCCCAGAAGTAGTACAGATAGGCGACGGATGGGAAGTTCATAGCGGCTGAGGACTTCAATTGAATTGCAGGGACGGTGTCACCGCTGAAGCTGATATCAGTATCAGGAGCTTTAAGCCGGGGAAAATACCATTGCAGCCATATCTGTAGCATCCAAGTGGGACCATTGAAGTTAAAAAATAATGGCTTGGGACAGGTTATCTTGTGCATCATATGGTAAATATGAGCCAAGACGAACGGCCCCATAGCCAAATCATTGAAAGAATGAAGGGCCGAGGCCAGCGGGAACCATTCCGCCTTGACGCACTTGGACACATTTGGGAAGAGAAACCTGCTCAGGAAATGCACCAGGAAGTATACATGTTCCCGAGCAGGGTCTTGGGCAAACAAATGACTGTAGTGGCCAGGGTAGTGGCCAAATGCAAGGTGCTCGGCAAAGTCGGCATCAGGATCCACCCTCAACAGCTGCGATCGGGTTGCTTCTTTTACCTGAGCGGATTGGGCAAAGTAGTTGTTCCAATCGCCGGTGACATCCACTACCCTTCCCGATGGCCTGAGCCCAAATAGTTGGGCCATGTCCAGAACAGTCGGGGACATAGGGCCACACCTAAAGTCGAAGGTGTTAGTGGCGGTATTCCAGAACATTGCAGCAGTGAAGACTAAAGCAAGATAGGGTTCTTGAGGAATCTTGGACATCTCAATCAAATGAAAAATCCCGTTGGATTTCCACTGCTCACCGTACCGTGGCTGAAGACGATCAACCCACACCGAAAAATATCCACTGGGTTAGATTGGAGTCTTGGGCCAACAGGCCAAACATGAGAGACAAGGCCCAGCCCAAATCCAGTAGGACTGAAAGACAAAAGGAGGTGTCTACCCCCTCTAAAACACTCAAGTACCTGCACCTACTCCACTAGAGCATTCAATACAAAGATTTCGACAATATTGGAAAAGCAAATCAAATCTTCAAAGGATGACTAAGTCCCTAGGTGACGGTTGTTGAGTGAAGCGACATCAACCACGTAGGGCACCCAGCTGTCCATATGAGCTTTGGGCCATGACTTAAAACTTAGCATTGGGTTGGGCCTGACCCAAAGGCCCAACCCAGACTAGTAAACGAAACGAAAAGAAGTCTGAACAGCATTTAATGC
>CM031085.1:11331393-11396112 GCA_018257905.1 Gillenia trifoliata | reverse complement strand
GGAATGTGAGGCTCTTGCCATTCTTGATTCGTCATCTCTCCGTCTACGGTCGTCATCCTCTTCCATCAGATTTTCGGCCCAATCCCCGCCATTGAACGTTGCTTCTGATTGGTTAAACAATTCTTCCTCTTCTTGATCGATTTCCCACATCATCTTTGAAGAAGAAGAAGAAGACATTGTAAAAGAAGGAAGCAGAAACTATGAATAATGATAGGGATTTTAGTGAAGAAGGAAGCAGAAACTATGAATGGTGGTGTGAGATTTCTGAGGATGGATGATGGATTATATGGAGGATTCAGAAAAAATTAGGTTGTTGATAATGCCACGTGGCATGCCGTCATTCGTTAAAAATCTTGTGGAAATCTGTCATCAATGAGTGTAATCGGGTTGTGACACGTGGCACAACGTGATTCGTTAAAAATCTTATCGGAAATCCATCACCAATAATTGTCTTTTCAGATTATGACACGTGGCGCAACGAGCACGATTAAAAATTTTATCCGATATAATAAATAAAATTATTTTGAATTATTTTATAAATAAATAAAAAAATACAATATTTTATTGTTATTGGTTTTTCGGATAATGACACGTGGCGCAACGAGAACGATTAAAAATCTTATCCGAAATTACAAATAAAATTATTATGTATTATTTTATAAATATAAAAAATACTAATATTTTATTGTCAATTGCCAGGGCAATTTAATTGTAGGGGTGGAGATGTAAAAAGCAATTGACAGGGGAATACACTGTTCATTAGGGCAATTACTGTTCATTGGGGTGGATTGAATAGTGATTGCCTGGGGGGAGATGGGCAACACTGAAACTGCTCTAATGTGCCAGTTATCAGGTGACCCCAAGAAAATTAAACTTATCTCGACTACTCACTACAAGTGTAAATAAAGTGTTGTCTAACCAGAGATACCTTAACTAATGCAAACAAAATCATGGTATGGCTATACGTGGAGGAAAAATCAATAACCCATAATGAGAATTTAGTTACCAAAAGTTATAGCATAGAATTTAAAATCGAGCCACGCAAAATATGATAAAACTAATATTCGTTTGTGATAGACAAATAACAATCTCAATAAATAAAACCAACACATTCAAAGGCCAACAGTTGCCAAAATATAACTAGATGTACATTTAAAAATTTTAGATCATTACAGTTTTATAGGTACAAATTCGTCAAATTTACAAGTCCGTGGAAAAAATTGCCATCCTTAACCATTGCGGAGCTAAAAGCAAAAAGCAATAAAAGAACTAAGAATTAATCAAGGCAAAATCCAAATTACAATATTTTTTGTCGTTTCAAATGATAACTGAAATTAATATAGATCAAATTCGAACTTTAAGCAAACTTAAACGTAACAGACCAAGTCACCAAGTCACCAAGGTGAGAAGCCAAGCGAATGTGATGAATAAATCCTTTGGTCTTCCATTTCGTTAGCATATCCACCACCGCCTTTGCATTTGTTTCAACTTCGACTTTTGTCAAGCCTTTGCACATTACAATATTTGATTGAAGCATTAATTACTTGCAAAAAAAGAGAGCTTTTTTGGACACCCAAAATTTGTCTGTGGACACCCTATTTCTTTGCAGAGCCGGTCCAAACTCAAGGCGACCAAGGCCCAAGCCTTGGGCCACATCTTAGGGTAAGGCCTCAAATTTTTATAAGTGTTTATATAGAACATAAAATTAAAATACATAATAATAATAATTCACGTGAGGCCTCTACCTCCTGGACTCCTCAGCATCCTTAGATTCCTCACTCTATCAAACAAAACAAAATTTCCTTTCTTGGCTTCAATTTAGCATGAAAACAAAGAAAACCCAAAAAATAATTTCCAGGGTTTTCTTCATCAATCTCCTATGATGTAGCCTCTGAAGTCTCAATTGAGTCAATCCTACCATTGGTGTGCAGCCTGCTATTGCTCAGGTAATTTTTCTTTATATTTCGTTTTCAATTTCATACTCTCCCTACTCCATCTGCTTGTCTTTGACACTCTCTCTCTCTCTATATTCAGTTCTTCACTTTGCAATTCTAAATTTCCTCTTACACCTAATATGTATTTTTAATTTACATTCTCATATATCAAAAAACTTCATGTATTTTGGAATCGAGTTTGTAGATTGAATTAATCTAGCAAGACTTGGATTCTTAACCTTTACCAAATCAGGTTTTATCATTCCTTTTTCCATATTTTCAGTTTATATTATTTGATTGATGCTTTGATTTGTTTGTAATTTTTACTGTAATAATTATGTCTACTAGGAAATTCAAATCTGGGTATGAAAAGCTTAAGAAAAAAAAAAGAATTGAAAAACCAATTCAGTCTCAAAGAGGAGCTCTTGATAAATTTGTTATTAAGAATACATAAAATATTGTGAAAAATGTGGTTCAAAATGATGTGGATAGTGCAATGGAAAATGTAGTATACGGTTCAATGGAAAATATGGTTGAAGTTAAAAATAGAATGGAAAATGTTGTTGAAGATGGAGTGGAAAATGTAGCCAATAATGAACCAAGTCAAAATAATGAAGATGAGACAATGAACGAAAATGAAAATACTATTGCACAAGCAACACAACAATCACAATGGAGATATATCAACATAAACATTTATGATCCCGGGAATTGGAAGAACATAAACATTGATTCAGAATTAAGAAATTTATTTGTAGAAAAAGGTCCTATTAGAGACTATGACTTAAGTTTTCCTATTGATGAAAACAGTAGACATTTCTCTACTACCCATTACACTAAGAAACTAAAAAATGGAGAAATCCGTAATAGATATTGGTTGGTTTATTCTAAAGATTTGGATAGGGTATTTTGTTTTTGTTGTAAACTATTTAATTCAAAGATTAGTAGAAGTCAACTAGCCGATGAAGGATTTAAAGATTGGAGAAATCTTAGTGATAGGCTTAAAAGTCATGAAAACAGTGTAGAGCATGTGATTAATATGAGTAGTTGGATTGATTTAGAAGTTCGATTGGCTAGAAATAAAACAATTGATAAAAATTTACAAGAACATATTAACAAAGAGAAAGAACATTGGAAAAAAGTGTTAATAAGAATAATTGTAGTTGTGAAAACTCTAGCGAAAAACAACTTGGGATTTTGTGGAACAAATGAGAAGCTTCATCAAGAAAATAATGGTAACTTTTTAAGCTTTATTAAAGGAATTGGAGAATTTGATAAAACACTAGAAGAACATATGCGACGCATTGATGATGGTGAAGTGCATAATCATTATCTTGGTCCTAAGATACAAAATGAATTGATAAATGTGTTAGCTTTAGAAATAAAAACTGAAATTGTAAAAAAATTAAAGAGGCAAAATATTTCACAATTATGCTTGATTGTACACCGGATATAAGTAAACAAGAACAAATGTCACTTATACTACGATGTGTGGATATTTCAAAACGTCTAATAACAGTGGAAGAATACTTCTTAGCATTTTTAAAAGTAGATGAGACAACCGGTGAATGTCTTTTTAATGAACTTATTAGTGTAATAAAAAATCTTGAACTTGATATCAATGATGTAAGAGGACAAGGGTATGATATGTTGGAAATTTGGCGGTGTGGATGCTACTTCTCCTACAAAATCACATGAGATAAATATTAGTATACTACAATTTTCATTACAATAACAAATTAAATAACTCTACAAAATAACATCAAAATACTTCGCTTATAAAGTGTGGAACCACTGTTCGTCAATGCTTGAATACAACAACGTTAAAGGTTGAGGCGTGTAAGTTCACTGTCCTTAAGAGTAGATTTTGCCCCTCGGAGACAATGTCTCGGTGTAGCAAGTTATGGCGCCCTACCCTTCAGGATACAACAACCTATGATCCTTGTAAGCGTACACTCGCAATACTTGGATCAGGTGAACAACTCGATTCTTTCCTTTGGCATATAAGAAGTGAAAATTATAATAGCCTTTGAAAGAACACAAAGATTAGGAGAGGAAAGGACGGTAAGATTCTTTTCAACTAGGTGGGGTTTGTAGGAAAGAAAAAGATTGCACCAAGGTTGGAACAATGGAAGCTATATGTATGAGGTCAATTAGAACTTTAGGATATCAAAGAATATTGCATTAATAATTTCATAATGGCTAAATGTAAATGAGATAACGGCTATAAACTGATTTTTATCCCTTTGTTATACAATAAAGAATTAGCTAATGACTTTCATTTGTCTATTAAATGAAATCAATGGAATAATTGGAAAAAGGTTAACTTGTATTTTGAAATACCTAATAAAAAAAATTCCAACAATTTATGATAATGGATCTAATATGAAAGGGAAGCATAAAGGTGTACAAAAAAGATTGTTAGAAATAAACCCGAGAGCATTCTACATTCCATGTGGTTGTCATAATCTTAACCTAGTACTTTGTGACATGGCCAACTCTTGTTCTAAAGCTAAATCTTTTTTTGGGGTGGTACAACGCATATATTCATTATTTGCGTCTTCACCAAAGCGGTGGAAAATTTTAAAAGATAATATTAAAATAAGTGTTAAATCATTGTCACAAACACGTTGGGAAAGTCGCATAGCAAGTGTCAAAGCGATAAAACAACAAGCTCCACAAATAAGAAATGCTTTGCATCAATTAATAAAAAGTGGTGACTTAAATCCTAAAAGAAAAAATGATGCTGAAAATTTAGTAGAGTATGATTCGAAAACTTTGAGTTCATATTGGGTATGATTATTTAGTTTGACATCTTAGATGCTGTAAACAAAGTTAGTAAGAAGTTACAGTCTAAAGATATGAAAATAGATGTTGTTGTACAACTGTTAAAAGGTTTGATTTCTTTCTTTGAAAATTATAGAAAAGATGGATTTGAATCTTATATGGTTGCTGCTAAAAAGGTTGCAATTAAATTAGAAATAAAACCTGTATTTCGTGACAAGCATAGGAGACAAAGAAAAAAACAATTTGATGAGAATGAGAATGATGAAACAACATTATCAGTTGAAGAAACATTTAGAATTGAGTATATTTTGTACATATTAGATCAAGCTATTTCTTCAATTGAAAATAGGTTTGAACAGTTTCAATTATTTGATAATGTATATGGTTTTCTGTATAATGTGAAAAAGTTAAAGTCAATGGTGAATGATGATTTGAAAATTAAATGCCTTAATCTTGAAGAATTTTTAAAGCATGACAATATTTATGATATTGAAGGGGTTGGAATTGTTTTTAGAACTGAGATTTTTGAAAGAAATGTTACCAACAGAAATAAATAGCCCAATTGAAATCTTAAATTACATAGATAAATTTGATTCATTTTCAAATGTATGGGTGGCTTATAGAATATTGATGACAACACCGGTGACAGTAGCTTCGGCAGAAATAAGTTTTTCAAAATTGAAACTAATAAAATCTTATTTACGATCAACAATGTCACAAGAAAGGTTGAATGGATTAGCCATGCTATCTATTGAAAAGTGTATGTTAGAAAAGCTTAAATACGAAGACATAATCGATAAATTTGCATCTCAAAAAGCAAGAAGATTGATTTTCCAGTGAGAACTAAAAAGAACTTAATAATTGATATCTACATTTTAAATTAAGAGTTGGCTGCACATTAACAACAACTTCTTGCTTAAAAGGGTTGTGTTGAGGGCTCCATGGTAGCTCTACTACTCTAGTTATTGCAGCAAGAGCGATTTTTTTGCCCTACATATCAATTTTTTTTATTTGATAAAAAAAATTATAATAAGGCCTCATTTTTTTTATTTTTGCCTTAGGCCTCAATCTCTATAGGGCCGACTCTGTTTCTTTGAACACCCAACTTAGTTTTTGTAATTTCCAAAATTAACCTACAAAATATATTTGGGTTAATTCAAAACAAAATACATGAAAAAAATAATAATAAAAAGATGAAGGGACGAGAGAGCAATGTTGGGTTCTTCCTCGTCGTTGTCAGCGGTGACAAGGAGGAGAGTTGGGTCGTTGACAAGAGAGTTGAGGGAAGGGATGGGGTTGAGTCGCCGGAGAAGAGAGGTTGGTGGAGGGGATAGGGTTGGTAGTCTTTTTTTTTTGGGTTTTTTTTTTCTTTCAAATTTTTGTTTTTAGGTATCGCTCAGTAGTCCGTTTTGGTAATTTGACAAGAGGACAAAATTGTATTTAAACATTTTACAAATTTACGGGTGTCCAAAGATCATTTTTGGGTGTACAAAGAAGCTCTCCAAAAAAATATTTCAAATAAACATTAGTACGTTTTTCTTTTTTCTTCTTTTGGTGTAAAGCTTGCTAGACTAATAAATAGTGGGAGTAATTTGAGCATAAGCATAAAGTCTGAAGTATTAATTTAGGACAATTTTGGTACGAATAATACTTGGCTATTGAAAAAGATGAGTAGGAGTTCCTACTCAAAACTCTTCAATACCGATTTATAGAACCTCGTATTTATGATCAAAACCGTTCGTATTATGAATTATTCTATGAAAATCATCTCTGCGAAAAAATCAATTAAAACTAAAGTTGTTTAGTCATCGAGCTGTATTAAAACAGATAAACAAAATTGGTAAAAGTATTTTGAACAGTCTATCTATTTACTACGGTTGACTGACTAAACAACCTTAGTTTTAATCTATTTTTTTGTAGAGTTGATCTTTATAGAGTGATTTATAATATGAACAGTTTCGATCATAAGCATGAAGTTTTGTGAATCGGAGCCGAAGATTTTTGAGTAGGAGTTCCTACTCATCTTTGAGTACCCAAGCATTGTTATTTTGGTACCATGAACAGACTGGCCAAAAACTTGATCTATGACACATTGCAATCCTGAAAAGACAAGTGTCGAGAGGTGCTGGCCGACACGTGTTAAGTGACGAAAGCTAATTATGCAAGTGATTGAGAAAAGTGAGTAAATTTAGAGTTGGAAGCGGAAGTAAAGTGTGCAGTGATGGGTAAAACCCATTATTACAAATGTATAACAGTTAGAGTATAGTAAATAGTGCAAGAAATATAAATATTCGCACCCTCGTGAGGATGGATATTACATAACAGAAAACTAAAGGTAGGAACGAATCCTACTTATTTTGGAGAAGCTGTCAGAAGCACCAACTAGTCGAAGGCTGCCCTCGTCTCACTGGTACTCAAGACTGCTACTAGGTCCTAGAGGGGCGCAAAACATAAAAGGTGAGTGGGTTAAAAAATAAAGTTTGATTAAACCTTTGTTTTTAAGAGCATAAAATCTTGTCGCTGGAAAACATGTATATTTTCTGAAAATACGCCATACTCCCCGGTATGACCTCAAAATACAATAATAGTAATACGGGTACTCTCCGAAAACCAATGGTAAAACTATACTGGATTACTCGTAAAACAAGACTGAATGTTCACCCATATGTAAACACACAAACCTAGGTAGATAAGCTACAAGGACATGCTAGGTATATAAAAGAATACGCTAAGTACTACAATGACGCGAGTCATAACGCTAATCGTTGTGCGCAAAGAGCCGCACACACAAGTCCTAGTTGCCTAGTGCAACCTAGAACAGACTAGTACTTACAATGGATCCAAAGTTGCATAACGGTACTGGGTGTGAACCTCCAAACATCAAAGCTAGTCCTAGCCCTGGGACTGAGTACTGATACCTAAGTGCCCTACATCTACTAGTGAGCAATAGTAAAAGAAATATATGGCAAATATAATACAGTTGTTCTACCTCCAATAGTCACATATTATATAAGTCATGCGAACAATTTAAAGAAAGCGGTGAAAACCATACATAAATATATATTTTCCAAAACAAAGACCCACTCACTCATCGATACATAGCCGGGTCGTAGCCTCCCTGTCTTTTGATAGCCCCAGTAATCCTCTTGATAAGTCTCACCTATATGAGATATCAATATAATAATGATTAAACTCATAAAGGTTACTAATTAAACTAATAAACGACACTTATTCCTTGTTTGCTTAATAATAGAGGTTAGAAACACTCCGAAAAATACCACACGTACTGTCCTAGGTAGTATGCGTCGTCACAAGTCTCCTCGAGTCGATGGAAGTCGAAAAAAACGTCCCACGTGCCCGCACGCGCTGCCATCCTCGGCTCATACACGGTTATCCCGCGCCACACTCGCGGTCAACCCAAGCCGGTCAAACTGACGCCGTTAGATTTAACGAAAAATGCCGGAATCGCCATTAACTTTAACAAAATATTCCTAACAGCATTAAATGAATATTCCCTCGTCCCTTACCTCGCCTCGCCAGAAAATGGCCGATTTCTGGAAAAACTTCAAACGTTCACATCTTCTTCATTTCTCAACCAAATTTCATGTTCTTTATGTCAAAATGAAGCTAGAGACAAGTAGAATGACAGTGCACCTTTAGTTTGGCTGAAAAAGGCCAAGAAATGACTTGTATTTCTCCTAAAAGTTCTCGGCTACTGTAGCTCTTCAATCTTGTCGTTTTGATGTCGAACAAGCTCGTTTCTTCATTGGTTTTGAGTCTAGGGATGTTGGGGAAGACAATAGAGGTGGTTTCGAGGCTAAACTCAGCGAGATCGCACTAGAAAAGGCTTCGAAACTCCATGGTCGGTTTGTCTCTGTTCGGGTGGTCTCGGGCCAAGTTTCACACAACCAAGAGCATGGTTGTGATCATCTCGTCGAGTGGAACAAGATGGTGACTTCGGATTGCCTTGGTCCATCAGCTTTTGGACGATGTGCACTGTGCACATACGATTTGAGAGAGAGAGAGAGAGAGAGAGAGAGAGAGAGAGAGAAAATGAAGGGAAGAGAGAGAGGGTGAGGGAAAGTGACGGGAAAAGAGGGAGAAAAGAGAGATATTTTAGTGTTTGGTGGTGAGGAAACTTTACAAGCTGGTTTTCCATAAATAGAAAGGGCTGAAAATTTCAAACCACACATGCACCCAACCACACTGCACAATCACATGGCACACAGTGCCAAGCACGGTACACTTCGTGTAAATATTTAGCATGCACGTGTCAAAAATATCCCACGAGAATTAAATTACAACAAAAGACGACGGGATGTCACAATCTAGTTTGGGATGCACAACCCTAGATGTATTCTGTTTTGGTTACTAGAAGTAGAAGCATATTGGACAAACGATAAGATAATCTACACTAAACTCATCTAAATTATGGGGAATGAGAGAGTTTAAATCAAGAATACAGTGAGTTAATGAGAAATATATTATCCTGAACAATCGACCGAGAAGTAGAAGCATATCACTCTACATGCTTTTCTCATTACACACATCTTTTCTTTTTCACTTTGTTTTTTGTTTTTTTTGTCTGAATTATTTGACAATTGGGTTCAAATAAATTGATTCCTTCCCTCCCATTACCTAAAATCCTTTTGCTAGAATTAGATAATTTTTTTGACTTTTTGGATTTGAGATCCACTTTCTTTTAGGACTTTCACAAAATCACTCTCTTATTCACGAGATCTCCTTATTCGAGTCTTTCTTGCATATTCCGGGGTATGGGGTACTCCGGGTTTTTTAATCGTTAGATTTTTGTTTTAAAATATAAAAATCAAGATCCAACGGTTAAAAAATCCGGAGTACCTCGTACTCCGGAGCACCCAAGAATTTTTGCTCCTTATTCACCCAAACAAGCACCTTCCTCAGCTTTATATTACTAAAGAATTAAAGAAAAAAAAACAAAAAGAAAATGAGGGAAAGGAAAAAAAACGTCAAGCCTTGCCAAATTATACTCCAAATGCTTTATAGCCAATTCACATATCTACCATTCCTTGGAGAAAATTTTATTTTTGTACGACTATTCACTAATCACTGTTGCATAATCACATAATATTATGAATAATCTTATGTTATAACATGTGAATTTATTAATACTTATATTATGATAACTTAAATTAGCAACACCCTTCTCAATATAATTGGACCTATTAGTTTGCCATAGTCAATTTTCATCTTCTTTGTACTTTGGAATATTTTGGAATTCCCATCACTTGAATTATGAATGGAAAAAATTGTAATATTTTCAGATTTTATTTCTTGCTGAAAATTATTGAATATATATTGTTAATGTTCAAGTACATAACGTTCGATATAGCATGATTAGCATCCAAAGCATTTTGTACAGTAGGCTATTAAGGAGGGGCTGGGGGTTTGTCAGAAACTTTTGTTTTTTTGTCCACTTTGTCAGAAAGTTGAGAAAGAGTAAGGAGTAGGGGTGGGCGCGGTGCAGTTCGGTTCGGTGCAGTTTCGAGTGAAACCGCAATCGAAATCGAAACTTTTTGCTGTGCGGTTTTGAAGCCAAAACCGAAATGAAACCAAACCATTTGGTTCGGTTCGGTGCGGTTTCAAACGGTTTCGGTTTGGTTTTTGAGATAAAATTTATAATATACACCTATTTATGCATAAGATGGTCTTAATTTTCTCATAAATTAATTAATGAAAATGCAGCAAAACCAGCAACAATCTAGCAAAAAAGTGCAGCAAAATTGCAACAAAAACTGCACCAAAATACTGCACCAAAACTGCACCAAAACTGCAGCAAAAAAAGCAGCTAACATGTACCAAAACTGCAACAAATGACAACTACTAAAATTGAGACAACATCCTTTCAGGACTCGAAGTGCAAAATTGGATGATAGGCTACTATCTAGTTGAACTATTGAAGTATTGAACTAATTAATTAAAAGTTTAAAACATAATATTTAATATATGGTGTGGTTTCGGTTTCGGTTTCGGTTTCGGTGCGGTTTTGAAAACCCAAAATCGAAACCAAACCGTTTTCTTTGCCGCGGTTCGGTTTCAAAACCGAAATCGTTTCCAAACCGCAAAACCAAACCGTTCGGTGCGGTCCGATTCGATTTGTGTTTCGGTTTCGGTTTTCGGTAGGGCTGGGTTCGGTTCCATTCAGTTCGGTTTTTGGCCAAAACCGAAACCAAACCAAAATTACTGTTCGGTTCGGTTTTTTTTCGGTTCAGTTTGAATCGGTTCGGTTTTTTTCGGTTCGGTTTGGATTCGGTTCGGTTTTTTTTGTTTTAAATTATTTTTTATTAATACAAAAATTCTTTTGTTAAAAAAAAAAAAACTTTTTGAACAACCAATGATTATACAAAGCCAACCAAACAAATAGACGAAAGGCATACATATTAAATCATCAAGAGTTAATTCTAATAAGTAGGAAAATTAGGAAAAATTAGTTCCAATTGTTTATTAGCAGCCATGTATTATGGGCTGGAAGGAGAATCAAAATAAACAAATTTAAAACATTGGTTTGGATAATCCTACCCTAGAAACCTTACAATTCTAATCAGTAGAAAATGACCTAACCATTAAAATCCAACAAATCAATACAAAAATCTCAATACTTCAGACACTAGTGTAACATCCCGTTCAAAATTTAATTTATTTTATTCCCGAAAGTGGGAAATGACGTTTTTGCCCCTGGGTTGACTTTTCGGTTGACTTTTGTGTCGTAACTCGTACGACGCATCCACTTGTATTTTCTTGACGTGCTCGTCGATACGAATTCGTAGACGCGAGCCGTACGTCGTTCGGACTCCGAACGAATATTTTACGGGCGTTGAATTTCGACGTTTCCCGTATTTTAGTTTTGGGCTGTTTTGAATTATTGGGCTGGGACCCATTTGGCAGCAGGCCAATCACAAGCAATCCCACGAATTGTGGGATGTTGTCTGGGCTTGGTCCCATTCATTGAACCCAGACTTCCTCCCTCTCTTCTTCTTCTTCTTCTTCTTCTTCTCTGCAGAAAACCAAAATCAAAACCCAGAAAAAATGAAATTGATCTAGCCACCCATGGTCTTCTGCCATCAAACTCGTGGCCTCCCTTCAACTCACTTTGGCGCCAGAATTTCACCCCTTTCAACCTCACCAGTCTGGGTCACTTTTGAACCCAGAAACTGGCGAGCCATTGAAAATACAGAACCTGCAACTTTTCCGGCGAACCTCGTTTGGCCAGCCACGGCCACTCAAGCCTCGAATCAAACCATGGTCACCATATTCAAGCTCCTTGGAGCCCTGGGAATCGAACCCAGGCCCTGTTGGTGACTGGAACTCCAGTTTCTTCGACATTCATTTTTGGCCGAGAACTTTGGAGCCAATTTCCGGCCACCTCCGGCCAGTGACCGGCCCCCAAAATGGTACAATTTTGTTCCCCTCATCTCTAGCTTCATTTTGGTACTTGAATCGTCCAATTTGGACTTTAAACGAAGAAGTTATGAAGCTTTGAAAATTTCCCAGAAATTCGGCCATTTTTCCCAGATTCCGGCGACGGCGACGGTGGCCGGCACGGCGGCCGGCGGCGGCGCCGGCGACCGGAATCCTGGCAGGGATGACCGGCGCTGACGTCATCGGACCGGGTTGGACCGGCCATGCTGACGTCAGCAGACCGGTTCAGACCGGGTTTGCTGACGTCATCAGCTTGGACCGGCTTGAGCCGAGCCGCGTTGAACGGCTCAGCCGAGCCGCGTTGACCGGCTCAGCCGAGCCGCGTTGACCTGCTCAGCCGAGCCGCGTTGACGGCTTGAGCCGAGCCGTGTTGACCGGCTTGAGCCGAGCCGCGTTGACCGGCTCAACGGCTCGGTTGACCAGCTCGCGCGTGAACCGCGCGTGGAGCTGCGCGTGGAGCCGAGCTCCCGACCTTCAAGCCGCGCGTGAGGGCGCGTGGGAGGTCCAAATCGAGTTCTGTTTTCACGGGTCGACTCGTGACGACGTGTACTACCTCGGGGTAGTATGCATGTTAATTTTTGAGGTGTTTTGGACCTCCAAATTGAGAAAGCAAGGGATAGGTGTAATTAATTCGTTAATTAGTAACCTTTTTGAGTTAATCATTGTACCGGTGATTTCTCATATAGGTGGGGCCTATCCAGAGGACTACCGGGGCTACCCAGGACGGGGTACTTCGACCCGGCTACCTACAGGTGAATGAGTGGGTCTTTGTTTGATAAATGTACATATATACGTATGGTTTTTCAACGCTTTCTTAAATTGTTAGCGTAGATGCATATTCATTACGTGTGTTGGAGGTAGAACACACGTACTATATTGCCATGCATGTTTTCATACTGTTGCTCATCAGTAGATGTATACACCCCAGGTATTAGTACTCAGTCTTGTGGCCAGGACTAGCCTTGACGTTAGGAGTAGTCACTATCAGTACCGCTACGCAGCTTTGGATCCATTGTAGGTACTAGCCTGTTCTAGGTTGCATTAGGCAACTCGAGCTTGTGTGACTGCACTTTGTGCACCAGCGCTTAGCGCTAGACTCGCGTCATTGTAGTACTCAGCGTATTACTTTTATACCTAGCTTGTTCATTGTGGGATTTAGCCCCTTGGGCATGTGTGTTTACATATGGGTGAGCAAATGTCAGTAAAGTATTAGCGGGGAGTACCCGCATGTTTTCACGACAGTATTTTGAGGTTCATGCCTACGGGTATGACGTATTTTTCTCAAATAATACTTGTTTTCAAACGAGGGGTTACTAAACTTTTGAAAACAACGGTTTTATCAAACTTTGCTTTTTGACCCACTCACCGTTTTATGTTTTGCGCCCCTCCAGGTTAGTTGGCTGGGAGCCTTGCGACGTCGATGGCACGGTGGTATGACGATGTAGGGATTTTTATACGTTTGTATATCTTTGTATCCCTTACCCTACTCTTATTGTGTATTCTAACAATTCTTCCGCACTCTGTTCTTTTCTATCAATATTCTACCTTTTATTCTAAAATTTTCTTTTTGGCTTTCGTCACGCTAACGCGTGTCGGCCATCACCTCTCGACACCTGGCTCTCCCAGGATCGGGTCGTGACACTAGAACAAGACCAGTTCTCAGATCCCAAATAAAATACAAAAAACTCATCAACCCAAATAAAATTACACTATTCAATCACTACCCAAATAAAAGAGAGGGTAGTCTAGGGTTAATATAGGGAATAAGGCTTTTTAAATGTTTGGGCCAAGTGTGGGCCTATTAAGCTTGTGTTGAAATTGGACTAATATTTGGAATTGGGCTAGAAAAATTAATACCCAATAAAAAATAAATAAATAAAATATTCATTTATATTTATTCGGTTCGGTTCGGTTTTGGAACCACTAAAACCGAAACTGAAACCGAACCAACCAATTTCGGTTTGGTTCGATTTTTTGTACTTCGGTTCGGTTTTTTTTCGGTTCGGTTTTTTTCGGTTTTCGGTTTTTCGAACCCACCCCTAGTTTTCGGTTCCAAGTGCCCACCCTTAGTACGGAGTCCTTGATAAGGTTATTGAGTTCTGATTGTACAGGAGATGACTCAGACTCAGAGGAGTACTACTTGTCCTCCTACATCCCGTATTTGCAGGGATTTGTCTCTGTATTGAGAAAAAAATTAACTATTGTATACCATACACATTTGCGGTCAAAGCTCTCCTATAATATAGATCAATTTAGAATGAACAGGTTCATTGTCACGTGAGATATTTTTTAAGGAACGGGTTCATTGTTAGTATGTCATAAGTTACTAGTTGACTTTTCTATTGCTTTTAATTTGAGTTTAAAATGCAGATTATTTTTTTGGTCGATTTAAAAGCACTAATGCAGATTTATACAATGCTTTCACACTTACAATTTATTAACCTTATTCAAGGTGATGTATCTACAAAAAGATGTATATCTTGTATCTATATATATTTGTGTACTTACTTTTATACGAGTGTGCACTTTTGTATCTATATTTTTGTACCCATATATATATATATATATATATATATATTATGTACTGATAACTTTGTACCTATGTATATTTATGTACCGATAATTCTGTACCTATGTATATTTATGTACCGATAATTCCGTACCCATACAATATAGTGTTGTTTGATTTGTTGTTGATTTTTCTTCTTGTGGCGATTCTGCACATATATAGTATTAGTATATATAATTTACCTTAGTGGGATTCATCTTACTTCATAAAAAGTTTAAATTTTTTGAATTTTGAATGGTATATTAATGGAATATAACTAAGCCTTATTATGATGTGGCATTGAGTTTTAAAATAGGGATCTAAATTAGATTTTAAAAACCATTCAGGTTATAATCTAAAAGGGATCTTTTTAAGGCCCTAAAATCTAATTGCCCCTTTTACATCTCTATATTGGAGAGTTTTATGGCTAACCAAAAATATAAAATACACATTTCAAGGCATTTTACATTTCTCATTGGAGATGCTTTTAGGATTGGCAATACTTCTCTTTTCTTCTTTATACCATGATGTGTCGTCAACCACAATTTATAAAAATTGGGTATTACACTTGTAATTTATGTGAGTTGAGAATTCTCATTCACAAATGGAAAGAGTGCAGCTAACCTAATACTTTTTTTTTCTATATTTTTTTATACAAATCTATAAATTGATATCGAACTCGTCATCCACGAGATTCGAATTTAATTAAGACCTCTAACTTACAGGTGAAGAAAAATAATATTAGATCATAATACTTAGTGGGTATATAAGTTATAAGTGATAAATAGAATGAGACTTTGATACCAAGTAGCTTCACTTAAATTCACTTACCCAGATCCAGATAAAACCTTTTCTCTTTTCCAATCAAATCAAACACAGAGGACACAGCAATGGCGATTCGCATTCCTAGGCTGTAACTTCCATATGTGGTAATAATTAATTACCTTCATCATGAGTTGTTCTCATCCCTGATTGATTTGGACACCATCCAAACCCTTGAGCAAAACACCAATGCAAAACACCACCAATGTGTCTTCTCTTAGTAGTAATTACATAAAGTCCCCATGTGCCCATAGTACTTGTTTGACAAAAAAGGATAGTTTTGTTTCAAGTTGTAGGGGATTTATTAGGGTTAGCATACCATTACCAAGTAAGTCGTAGAAGACCCAATAAAAAAATGACGCATTATCAGGGGGATCTGCCTGTGAAGGTTAGCATACCATTACACGGAACGGATTTATCGTCATTATGACGTTCTAGTTCAATAATGTCATGTATAAGTTTTTCTTTACATAACATGATATTCTTCACATAACATGATATTAGTAGACCAGGATATAAGAATCCTTAACCGTTAGGTTCTTGGTCACAAGTATAGCTCTCTATTGCTCTGATGCATCTCATAAACAAGCTCCAATATTTTTCTGCACATAAAATGTGCCATATTTAGTAGTGTTTAACATGATAATGTAAAAACAAAATAGTTATCAATAAGCTCTAATACTTTTCATATCATTGATTCATTTTTCAATGTCTTAACTGAAAACGTAAACGTTTCAATTCGTATTTAGTAAAGTTCATCCAGAAAAGAAAAATAAAGCAACTTTTTTTATTAATTTAACAATAGTAAAATAGCTTAAAGTGTTAAAGATAACAAAAAAAAGTCATACGTAAATTACCGCAGTCTACCAAAATACCTGTTATAGTACCAATAGATCCTTCAATAAATTAAAGTGATTTACAAATAGGGCATTACATAATCGGAGTTGGTTAGGATACTTGTAAGCATCAAATACTATCACCAAATTTACCGTTAGATTCATCCAATGGTTAGGATACTTAATAAGGGCATTTGATAGAGGAACCGGGTGACCTCCAAACAAAGGTGGAATTAGTAAGCATTCTCTCTCTTCCTCACCCTCTCTCTCATCTGCCTGAGGAACCCAGACGCAGTATCCCTTCTTCCCCAAATTCGAGTCTGCATCAAGGACCTCAGTGACCGAGAGCGTCAACGTTGGAGACCTCAGTTGTTTTCTTCCACACAACTTCTTCTCTCTCCTCTTCTGCTTCTTCATCACAGCCCATTGCCTACAAACCAAGATGCATTCATCAACCATATTCAGCCTCTGCTTGATGGATGGATGCATGCATCCATGTTCGTCTGAAAATCGAATACGGTGGGGAGACGATACGGTGTGGAGAGGTGGGGCGGCAGTAGATCGGAGGATACGATGGGCAGAGGTGCGTGTCAGCGACTCCGTTGCCACACTCACTTCGTTCTCTTGAGACGACGACGTCTTCACGGTGCCGATTGGGATATTCAGGTCAGCGGACAACAGCGACCTGAAATCGAAAACCCAAGTTGCATACTCCGATTTTATGATTCGTGAATTGGGTTTTTGGTTTCACATCGAATTGAAAAGGAAGAGGAAGTTTCTTGGGGGCATGTAGCAGTGATTCTGCGGATTGTTCTCTTGTCGATCCCAGGATAGCTGCATGGCGGAGATGTCTGGGAGCGGCCGCCCGAGAAGTGTTACAAGTTTGAACTTTCTTGGCTTAACCAGGTCTTCTGAAGCGTTTACGTGAAGAGATTTCTCATACATTGCTCTGCCTTTCTGAAGCTTGCGGGAAGAAACGTTAACCTTCGTGTGGAAACGGTGACACGAGCAAATCTTAGCCGCTGAAGTTTGGTCTTACTCTGATCTTGTATTAGCACTTTCCAACAACGGCTGGTACCTTGTGTTCTCTGATGATCGTCGGCGGGTTGGTAAGTATTGCTGTCAGCATGAATGAATGTCGCTCATGCCTTGAGCGTGAAGCATGAGATGAATTATCATACCCATGATTGGCTTCGTTGCAGTATCTTTACTCAAAGTTACGGCAACATTTTCTCTTTGGTGAGGCGTGTTGTGGTTCAGCGACCCGCGAAAATTTGAGGCGTCTCTTCTCTTTTTCTTTCTCCTGGAGACCTCAATCGTCCAAAATGAGTTGGATGTAGGCGATGGTGACTCGTTTGCTATCGATTACCGCTTCGTGGAGTACAAGCGTGGTAATTGTTGCCCTACCTTCAGAAGTCCTTGGACGTGACTCGTTAAACTAGTTGTTTTTCCCTCTTTTTGACTAAACTTGAAAGCAGGTGTCACCTTGAGTCGTGGTAGCGTCGAACCTTGTTAGCGGTTCGAAGCTCGGACAATTGTTTTTCTTCACCTCACGTCTCTTCGAGGAGCTTGGAAGCGTTGTTGTGAGCAGTTTTGTACTCAATCTACCTCATTGAGCTACATGGAAATTTCGAGACGAAATTTTTATGAGGGGAGTAGATGTAACATTAGATTCAAAATTTAATTTATTTTATTCCGAGGAAGTGGGAAATGATTTGCCCCTAGGTTGACTTTTCGGTTGACTTTTGCGTCGCGCTTTAAATGCAGCGTATCCACTTGTATTTTCTTGGCGTGCTCGTCGTCACGAATTCGTAGGCGGTAAATGCGTGCGTTCGGACTCCGGCGTTATTTTCTGAGGCGTTGATTTTCGGCGTTTCCTATTAATTCAAATTGAAATTTCATTTTGAATTATTTGAAATTTGGGGCCCATTTAGGTGCAGGCCACATAGCTTATCCACGATTTTGGGGATTTGATGCAGGATTGGACATGTGTCCTTCCTCTTCTTCCCCTTCCTTCCTTCCTTCTTCTCTGCCAAGAAAAACACGAGCCTTAACTTCTCTCCCGAGAGCTCACTTGAGCCATCCTCTCTTGGCCAAATGCCTTACGACTCCTTGTTCGGTGGCGAGCTTGTGAGCTCGACGTAGAACCCGAGCCCATTTGAGAAGTCCGAGAAATTTCTCTGGACACCCCAGAGCTTCCACGAGCAGAGGCTCTCGTGATTGACCTCGTTGGTCCCTGTTCTTGCTTGATCAACTCCCCGGGGTCCCGGGGGACCTTGCTCGAGCCCTGGCTGTGCAGTTTAGTAGTGAAATGACGGCCCCGGAGAATCGGCTCTTTTGACCGTGGACCTTTCTTCAATTTCCCAGCCATCTCGGAGGGCCGAGTTTTGGCCTCTCGTGGGTAAGTCGATTCCCACCAGCTCGGCTTCATTTTGCGTTTGAATCATGTAATTTGGTTGAGAAATGAGTGAGATATGAAGCTTTGGTTTTACCCGAGAATCGGAAACTCTTTTCCCGGTCGGCGGCTTGGCGGCGGCCGGCACGGCGGCGGCCCCGGCGCGCCAGCGGCCGGGCTCACAGCGAGATAGCCGTGGCGATAAATGGGCAGGTTGAGCCGGCATGGCGTCGTGACCGATTGACCGGATTCGCGGCAATCGACATAATCAGCTCGACAAGCAGCTGAAATTTGAGTTAATGACTCAACCCGGCCGAGTTAACCGACCTCGACCTGGCCGCGTTAACCCGACTTAATGTGTGTCAGCCAAACTCAGCGACTCATTGTGGCTTCGCGCGTGGTAGCAGCGTGGAGCGCCCAGTGAGGCGAAGGCTCAGGCCTTCCCGAAGCCGCGCGTGGCGCGTGGGAGTCCCGTTCCGTCTGTTTTTTCCGGTCGACTCGTGACGTGTACTACCTGGGGTGAGTATGCATGTTAATTTTTGAGGTGTTTGGACCTCCAAATTGAAAGCAAAGGGATAGGTGTATTTAATTCGTTGATGGGCCAACCTTTTTGAGTTAATCATTGCTTCGGTGATTTCTCATATAGGTGGGAGCTATCCGAGGAGGACTCAGGGGCTACCCGGGACGGAGTACTTCGACTAGGCTCGTACGGTGGTGGTGGGTCTTTCTTTGATAAGAGTATATGTATATACGTGGCTTACAGACGCTTTCTTAAATTGTTAGCGTAGATGCATATTCATTGCAGTGTTGAGTAGAACACTGCATGCTATGTGCCATGCATGTTTTCATCTGTGCTCATCGGTAGATGCTTATACACCAGGTATTAGTACTCGATCTTGTGGCAGGGACTAGCCTTGACGTTTGGGTAGTCAGCCATCGATGTAATTACGCACCTTGGATCCATTAGCAGGTACTAACTTTGTCTTAGGTTGCACTAGGCAACTCGGACTTGTGTGTGGCCTTTGTTTGTGCCATGATGGTTAACCTTTAGACTCGCGTCATTGTAGTACTCGGCGTATTACTTTTATGCCTAGCTTGTTTCTCGTGGTTTAGCCACTTGGGCATGTGTGTTTACATATGGGTGAGCAAATGTCGATAAATTATTATCGGGAGTACCAGGAATGTTTTTCGAGGCATTTTTGAGGTTCATGCCTACGGGTATGGCGTATTTTCTCAAATTATACTTGTTTTCAAACGAGGGGAGTTACTAAACTTTTGAGAAAACAACGGTTTTATCAAACTTTGCTTTTGACCCACTCCTTAGTTTTATGTTTTGCGCCCCTCAGGGTTAGTTAGGTACAGGAACCTTACGGCCTTGTCGGGATGGGCGCGGTGGTATGACAATGTAGGGATTTTTATACGTTTGTATATCTTTGTATCCCTCACCTTTAGTTCTGTGTATTCTAACAATTCTTAGCACTCTGTTTTATTCAATTAATTATTCATTATTCTTTATTTCATCCTTAAACTTTCTTTTTGGCTTTCGTCCACGCTAACGTAATAGGCCCGACACTCCAGACACCTGGCTCTTAGGGATGGGTTGTGTCTCAACTATGCAAATTTTCTTTTAAAATTGTGATGAGTCGACCATTTTTAAGTGTGAGTTTAATAACATTACAAACCACATGTAGGTTCACTAACAATTATGTTCGCATGCGTGGAGAGTTTACTTTGAGAAATTAAATTTCAAAAGCAACGATTTCTGGCAACAATTTTAAACTACCTCTAGTTTTCTTGTCGAGACACCGGAGTCTTGCGTAGGTTCGGTAATTAAAGGAACCTCTGACACAAGTTCAAAGTTAAAAATCCCTTTATATAGGTTCACCAATTATAGAACCTATAACAAGGTTCACTAGCGGCAAACATGTCAATCAATATAACTAATTCACCAATATATTAAACAAACCTAGAACATGGGTTCACTTGTTAGCGCGAGGTTCTTTTAGACCCTTAAAATAATATATAGGTGTAATCGGACCCGATTGAAATGGGCATGAAGGCCCGCGAGTAGACGAATCAAAATCTTAGGCCTGAGCTGGCCAATGAGACTAATGACGACCACCGTAGCTCTGATTGACTGCTCGACAAGGAAAACGAGCGCTTGACCCGGAAAATACTTTCCAATACTCCAAAATGAGTTATGGCCCAGTCTTTATGGCATAGCTCTAAGCAGGTTGCAGGACCTTTAACTCCGAGCCACTCGACAAACGAGAAGCCTATGAAAGGACATAAGAGTGGCTGGGCCTGAGCGCTGGTTATCTTGTTGTCCAACCATTATGGGCTGGCGTCGCTTGCTACGTGTTGGCCTGAAAAACTATCTGTCCCGATTCTGGCAGATGTCATTTCCTCTCCACGCGTCGTGTGGATAATGAAGGAATAACTAGTAAGGTCGTATCTACGTGTGGTTAATTAAATGCTAGAAGTGAAAGATTCAAAGACTAAAGACTTTTGAGGTCATCAAGGGCATATATAAGGCAGTCGAATATCCCTTACAAGATGTCGGATCACAAGAGTAAAATACAATATTATGTCAGGTTTTGCATGGAAGTTGAATGAATTCAGGTCAAAATCTGCTTGAAAATCATTTAGTTCCAATTGATAATATACATTTCAAGTTCTATTTTATGATTCTCATTTGCTTAAATTAGTAATTGAGTAAAATTGACTTAATTTTGACCCAGAAGTCGAAAGTTGTAAGAAACCGTCATGATACTTGTTGGCCTTTTGAGTTAGTTGTGTGGTGTACAGAACCTGCCATTCTACATTGTGGCGAAATTAATACGTATGTCAAATGTGAAGCAAGAAACCCAAAGAAATGACTAGTATGTTGGAAATGTGCCCTAAAACCAATCATATGATGATACTTTACGGACATTTCAAATGTTAAACTAATTTAGTTTAATATAAAGGGCAATGATTATTGTTTAAAGTAGTCTCATATAAATGTTATATACTTAAACAATAAGTCCAAGGAATATGTGCTTATGAGAATGTAATCTAAACAAGTTAGGTTCATGAGACCATTCTCATTCATTGACATATCCTAAACGTTCCTGATCATAGGATTGTCAATTGGGCATTGACAGTCCGTTAAGATCAGTACATGTTATATCTTCTCTCAGGGAGAGTGGCTAGTCTCGAGTCATTGGTGTAAGTGACATCAAGATAAGCATGTAGGTGCTCAATAGGAATGAGTTCACTGAACGCGATCAACGATGAGTTTTCATGATCATGTCACATGAGAACTCATAGTTGGGATAATGCAAATTAGTCCTTTGACCTGAGGCATCACAGTTGTCTTGTGGTGAGGTCCTTAATCTTTGATTATGTCAAAGGCACCCCATCCGAGGGTGTCCACGGCATAGTTGGGGTTAAGCTACTTAGCCATGGAGGCAAGTGAATGCGCAACAAGGGATCTCTAACCTTCAAACCGTTTGAGGGAGAATACTCTAAGATATGATTAAGAATCTCTGGCCAGAGTATGAATAAGGTTTTGGAAGTCGTTCCAAATCATATTCAATGTAATCATATAAGTAATGGAATCACATTGGATAGTAGACATGAATAAACTATCAAACCAAACAATGTGGCCGAGAGTATTGTATTAGAGAAAGACCGTATTGCATTGCAATCCTAACTGAATAGGTTTCTCCACCTCTTCTGATTAGCTTGGGTAGCCATGACATACTGCTAGGTGTCACTCATGGTTTGTGGATGCCCTATAAGTGTATAATCACTTAAGGGAAGAATTGAAAATATGTTTCAATTCGGAAATGATTTGAAAGAGTTCTAATCCTCCACTACCTCGCTAAAAAGGAACCTAATGGATCGCACACCGGGTAAGGTAGAGTTTGATGCAAAGAATGGAGATGAGTAAGAATAATTAAATGGTTTAATTATTTATGGCAAGGATTAGTTAATATGTTAATTAATCAGACGAATAAGTTCGTTAAAGACCTCGGGTTGGTTTTGGGCTTCAAGGCCCAATGGGCTTCGAACGTCAAGCCCATTGACTTAAGTTGTATGACAACTTAATGGCTAATAATAGATTAGGGCCCAATAGCTCAAAGAACCTAATGTGGCCGGCTATAAGGGAATGTATAGCAAACTTGCTTTAATTGCAAGTTTGCCACTACATTGTGGAAAAAGCTATAAAGGAAACTTTATAGAATTTTCAAGATTAAGGGTTTTCTTTTGGGAGAATGGTTGAGCATGAAAATGCTCTCTTCTCTCAAAGAGGCTTGCTCCCTAGAGGAATTTAGCTAGCAATCTATTTCCTCTAGGACACTCATCTTCTCATCAAGACTCTCCTTGGTGAAGAGACTTAGAGGTTCCCTCATTTGGGAACTTGGAGAAACCAATTCTTTGATCATCCTTCGAAAATGTTCTTGGAGCAAAGAAGCTTGGAATGAAGGCCCTCTCCATGGGTGATTAGCCTTTGCTTAGGCAAAGAGGAATCTACAAAGGTATAAAAATTCACAACTCAAATTGTGCTTGAGTTTTGTTAATGGTTCACCATAATCTACTAGGCTTTAGAATTTCTTGGGTAAAGTTTTGATTTAAGTGCATACAAGCATGATCCGCCAATTAATTGTTAATTGCATGCTAATGATGTTGCTTAATGAACTTGGTTAATCCACAAATTTCCCTTCACACCTCCACCACCAAATCGAAATCGTTAACGTAATTTTTAGTTTTTAATATTTTATTATTATTTATGAATTGTAATTAACATAAATTAATTAATTTTTTGTATAGGTTTGTTGCATAGGAGTTTGAGACACCAATTTGAAGGTATTTTCTTAATTATTTTATGTTGTTGAAATACGAATTTATTTTATATGGTTGTCTATGCAAATGATTTGTATGTGTTGAATAATTTTATGTTAGATAAGGTACAAAGTTAATTAATGGTAATTAACTTTGTACGAATTTATTTTGTGTTGCACGCATTTAAGTTAATAGCAAATTAACTCTCAGATCTATTTTTTAACAAAACCTTAGTTTCTCGCTTGGAGAATTAATTGGATTCGTGCATGGATGAAAGTGGATCACATCCATAATTGATTCTTGAATTGTCCCATTTTTGGACAGTTTGGGAGTGCACATTTGCGTGTCGTAGCTATGCCTACACGGATTAGGTTTCGATTGTGGGTTTGCACATCTTCTACGTTCTTCAAGTGCATAGTAGATATTTTATAAATTCACGCTTCGTGGCACTTGAGAATCAGAGGGAGATGCTGCCAAAATTTGCCCATGTCGAATCTAATCTTGGTGGATCCGTAAACTACAAAGACACAAATGTGCACTTCGAATGGGATAGGCCTTACCGAGTCATATGGACGAGACATAGCTCGGGGTTATTCAATGCTCTCATCTCTCTCTCTCTCTCTCTTTGTAATGTGGGTAACAGAAATGGATATGCAAAGGATATATAATCCGAATGCAGTATGTGATGCTGAATATTTGGAAGGAGTAGATAATTTTATTGAATTTGGTAACGACACAACCGGGGACATTCTCATATCAAGTGTCCTGCGGCAGACAAGTGTAATAATCATATGTGGAGACCCTTAACCATACCGCCATCATTTGGTAAGAAATGGGATGACGTATACCCTTATACCATATGGAATCATCACGTGGAACTCATTGTTGGTGCTTCTCGTCTTCTCGTACTAGTCACGAGCTTTTAGCAGAAAGAAATTTATCCGGTAATGGACCAAGTCACGGTATTATAAATGATCACATCCCGGTGACGCCCGATCAATGACGACAGGAAGTGATGATGTGCTCTCCGCGATGGACAAAGCGGAAAGTGATTTGATAAGTATGAAAGGTTATTGAAAAATGCCAAAGTAAGTATACCCGTCATAAGAATATTCGGTTCTTACTGCATACCGTGGAGTTTATATGCAAGATGAAGTTCCCCGTATGTCAAAAACCTAAGTGTTATGACTACTTATCGGGTATTTTTGCCACGGGATGCTTCCAAAACATACTGTTTCGGCTCAAAAGATTATAAAAGTGTTCTACAGGCCAATGGTCTCGCTAGGTATGAAAAATCCATGCATGTGTAAATAATTGTATATTGTTCTATAAGGAAAATAAAGATTTGATAAATGCCCTATTTGTGACGAGCTTGACATATAAAATCACCTAAAAAAAGAAAGACGAAGATTCCAAAAAGTGTTGCGTTATCTTCCATTAAATTCTAGGTTGTATCGCTTGTAAGGCTGTCGACGGACACCGCAACCGACATGAGATGGCATAAGGAAGAAAGTATTAATGATGATGTTACGAGGCATCCTCAGATGCATGCATGGAAAGACTTTGGATCGATGTACCCCCGAATTTGCAAGAAACTCCACGCACGTGTCGATCGACTTGCCATCGACGATCTTAACTGCTCTCGGAGTTCTAAACCAAAACCTGCCAAAGATTTGGCCGATCGTCGTAGTTCCTTATAATTTGCCGCTTTGGAAATGCATGAAAAAGGAATTTACGATGATGAGTCCGTTAATCACAAGATCCGTGAAAGCCTGATAAACGTCATTTGCGCCCGCTGGTTGATGAGTTAAAGAATTTACGGGAAAACGGAAGCGCACATTTGATAAGTCAATTTTAAAGATGTTCACGCTGCGAAAGCAAAGCAGTTGATGTGCAGATTTATACATGATTTTCCCCGCTTTATGCAATGATTCCTAAGCGAGCACAAAGGTTATATGGCATGCCCGGGGCTTGGTAAGGAAGACGCCATCTGATTGGCAGGAAGGCTTCAGGTTATACGGGTCATCGTGAAATGGTCGGGCTGGGATTCGCTTTAGGTGGCGTATAACCATACATCTTTCGACTCAAGAAATGAGACTCCGCCTCGACCCGCAGAATCTTTCTGAGATGATATTCGCTAAGTTGAATGCTTTAGAATTCGGGTCCATCCTGGCAAAAGTGTTACTCGGGCCTGTAATCATACAGCCTTCGTGATCAAGAATCGGACGATAAGAGTATTTTGTTCAACTCCCATACTCGGTCAAGTTAAAGCCGAGACACACTGGGACGCGTGGATGCATATTGAGAAAATGTTGCGGATACATTGGTGGGGACACCAGACATTGGTGGTAAATCGAAGTACACGATAAAAGCTCGCCTCGATTTGGAACGAATCGGGCATACGCACTTCCTCAGGCATGAAGAAAGTCATGAAGCAGTAATTGTAAAGCCTCATCCGGGTTTTTCACTGCGGAAACCCGAGAGGGGAAGAAACAATTTTCTAAGTTTTTCTTTCGTGACAATTTTAGATGGGTATGCTTCAAATATTCACAAAGCGTGAACGTGGAGATAAAATCGAGCTGGATTAAAGAGCTACGATTTGCCATGTGCCTATCCAAACAACTTTCTCCCTCAGCTGGTGGCCTCAAGTCTCGTTGCCTCTCAGCCGTGGTTAACCCGATAGTTGAAGTTGTCTCGGGGATTTCGCCCAATTGACCGTGTGTCGTTGCGTGTGTCGATGTAAAAATGACGTGAGATGAAAATTGTACATCCTTTGCAAGTTTCCTGGGAAGCGCATTTTTTCCTGCCGCCTTTTTTACTAGTATGATTCACGTGATGATACATTTGATGATGAGGCGTTGCTTGGTGGACCAAACTAACTATCGGTGGATGTATCCACAGAAAGGTAACGTCAATCTAAGGCCTTTGTATGATTCTTCATCATTTTATACTTGTTTATTAATTACAAAAGCTTCTGCTGGATTTTGGCGTGCTTTCTTGGAGAGTTTAAAAAATTTGTGTTAACAGTAATAAGCCGAAGCGATCCATTGTGGAGGCATGGATCGATATGAGTCGTCACTTTTGCGCAATGTATTCGAACTGACAAGTTGAGACGATTCCCTTCAATCGGGCCCCAACGCAAGAACGACGGTGTTATGAAAGAAAAACTTTCTGTTTGCACAACCGCACGTCCGCTTGGCTCGGCCACCAAGAGACGACCATTTTCTGAAAAGGACATGGAGGTAGCGCATTGTTCAGACTAACAATTGGGCGTAGACGATTGGCTCGCTTCTGATGACATGAACATTTGATAAGCGCTCATATCCTTCAAATTTACATGCCGAAACACCGCGTATTGTTTCCTCGTTGGTTGCGCGAACATGTAAGCTTTGTACTCTTTGGTTTCTTCACATTTTAGGTTTTTCGTCATTGTCTTCATCTCATCTTGAACTAACAAGATTAAATTTTTTTGTACTCTATGAACTAGGTTTTGAACCGAAGGAAGAGAATTTGGCCATACAATCAAGAATTATATAACTTATGCAATGGACCGCCGCTGAATCACCAGGGTGTCATGTGAACGGGCAGCAGTTTGTGGATACCGGGCCGCGGATGAGATGCGTTGTTAACTCAAATATGGGTTCGTCGGCAGGGGCGATGTTTGCCGAGACAGTTTTATGGGTAAACTAACAAGTGTTGTGCTGCTGCAAAGACCGATACCAAGTGATTTGTTTAAGTGTCAGCTGGTTTGATACAAACTAAACACGAACGAAGTGTTAAGCGAGACGAAGGGTTGCATCGCTGGAACACTAACATTATCAGCTGCACGCATTTAAGACCCTTACATTTTAAAGAATTATGGCGAAACAAGTCTTCTATCTCAAGGACCCGAAGGCGGGGATGGTTGGAAAGTTAGTGCAAAAAAATTCATCACAGAAACATATATGATATTCCCGACGCGAGATAATAATGAAGACAAAAGCGGATTCGAATAACAACTTTCATCTAAATAGATTTTGTTTCAACACCAGGATAGAAATGTAATCCAAGAACCAGCTGAGGTAGCTGAATGCCTCGAATCGAAATACCGATTGATTCCATTACAATTGACCTCCTGATCTCGAGACGCTACAATCCCTCCGACTCCCTGCATTTCACCCAGGATGCTGGATGGTGAGGAATCATATGCAAGCAGCGAATCTCAAATTCACTGCTTAAAATGATGAGTGATTAACATGATGTGTATTGTATTTCCTCGATTCTATCAGCAAGGTTCGGATGTGGCTTAAATTATAATTTGTAATTTGTAATTTGTAATTCATGTACGTGAACATACAAAGAACTTGTAATTTGTAACGTTGTCAAATTATTAAGAATGACAATGAAACATAAAATTATACGCTTGTCAAATTATTAAGAATAGACATTGAAACATAAATTATACCTTCATTTACCAAGGAAAAATATTGCAAATGCATCTAGCGACAAATATATTCGCGGTTTCAAAGCTACTTTGGGCTTACTCTTAAGGCTTATCTTCGTGCTCTTCAGATACTTTCTCATAATGTATCAACCGCTCGCGGGCCTAAAATACCTGGGGCTTAATGAAGGATTATTCGTGGCCTGTATTTTTGGCGATTTATATCTGGTTGCGGCCTGTGGCTTTAAGCACAATAACCGTCAGGCTCGTGAAGCTTTGGCCACCAACAATATTCGTCGCTTCAAAGATTAGCTTACAAACGGTTATCGTCGCCCAGCTACTTTGGGCCACTGGTCAAGCCTTCTCGTCATTTCCCAAATGAAAAAAAAAAATATTTACCCGATTTCTATAAGAATCAAACATTTTATGAAATATATCTTTAGGTATCAACTTATATTCGTCATCAAATTATCTTTAAGGCAACGAATAAGACTTCGTTGCCCAATTATTCGCCGCCCAAAAGGTATACCTTCATTTTTTAAACTCCATCTATTTTTACATGGGCTACCAATGAGTGTTTGTCGCTTCTTTTTAACTCTGGCTTTTGAATTTACACTAAAAATTCTTTAACAAGTAATGATAAGGGGAAAATTTTGTAAAAATAAGCAAAACATTGCATCGAAGGTGTTTCCATAACTTTCAAGCACGCATCTCCAAAATCAACACTAGAAACGATGAAGCCCCATTAAATTTAACCGCCAATTAACGCCACGCCACGCCATTATATATAGGCATTGTTGATGTCGTTTTATGAAAACTTGATCTTTACTAAATCTAATAAGATGAACGGTTCAGATTTTTGAGTATTGGTGTCCTATCTTTATATTGCCAGGGTCAATTTGTATAAGACGCGAGAGACGATATAAACTATATAACATCATCACACTTTTTCATCAAATGTTAATACGGGGCCATTCTATGAACGACGGAATCCGCTCATCTTACTACATTCGTGAAGATCATGTTTTCAAAAAGAATCGGATGAAAAAACTCTATGGACATAAAACTATGTAAAACGTAAACGCGGATCGACTGCTACAAAAGAATATAGCCTTCATGGTTTTTATTGGTCATTCGAGATGACACTTAATTGAAGTTGTACACACATTTTCATTATGAAGTGGTATTTTTTTTACATTTTTCCCCACTTCTAAATTACTTATTATGATTTTTCCACTGATCTTTAGGCTAATAGTAAGATAATATTCGTCGCCAATTGGTTTTGGGCGATTTAATTATTCGTCAGCCTAAACCTTGAATACCCACCGCCAAATTTTTGGCTGATTTTGCAATTTTAAAGGCTTGGAGACGAATTTTTGGGGTCAGCGACGAATGATCTTCACGCCTAAAGTTATCGATTTGAAAAATTTTAATTGAACTTTTGGGCGACGAATTTTTATTGGGGCGACGAACCCATTTGGCCGCCAAAGTCCTGTGGGTTTAATCGCACCCCGTGCTCTTTCTTTTTCTTTCTTCTCGATCGCCTTTCCTCTCAACCAGACGCTGCTGACCACCTGATTTAGCTCGCCGTACGCCGACGACCTCGTGTTCGTGGACGGATTCCATCTCTCTCTCTCTCTCTCTCTCTCTTGAGGTAGATTCAAAGTTTGGAATTTTTGTTCTCAATTTTTGATATTGAATTTTTGTTCTTGCTCTCTGTTAGAATTTCAAATAGATTGAATTGAAACTGAAATTGAATTCTGAAAATTTGATTTGGGATTCTAAATTGAACGATTTAGGTTTATGGATGCTGAGTAATTTCATGTGTGGTCAAGGCGGCAACAACAATTTGTCTGACCTTTTCAAACATGAAGCCGTGGTCGCCAGGCGTAAGGCATTTCGGCCGTGGTGTGTGTGTGCATCTGCTCGTGTGGTCGTAGGATGAGTGATAGGCCAAATTCTTCGGCTCCTCAAACCCCTCTCAAGTAACAAAAAAAGTGTAAATTAGCACTCTCTAATTTCTCTTTCAGTGTTATTAAACCGTAAAAGTTAAAATTAAACCGTCCGAAATTTCAATGGTGAATTAAATGGTAACTACAAATTACATAAATTCAAAGACTATTGCATTTTTGAATACAAACTTCATTGCGTATACTTAGCAGGCCTTTTGACTTTTGCTGTGACAAAAATGAGTTCACAAGCTACGTTTCACCATCAAGTAAATTTGCTCTGTTTATATGGCCAAGTATTCTCCCAATACTCATCGCATTTTTGTTAAGTAAATTGGCTCGCTTCTCATGGTCTCATTAAACCTTTTTTTTTTTTTGTGATATTGTAGCCCAATGTATGCAAGTATGTATGTCGAATGTATGCAGATATGTATGCATGTGCAGATGTGTTCAGACAAAGTGCAATGTGTGTAAAGTGGCTGATTTTCAATTAACAAAAATATATATATGTACACTTCTTGTATGCAAATGAATTGCTAAGATTTGGGGAAAACGAATCAAGATAGCATGCATTTTCTTCATTCCCTTTTATGATCCATATATTCAAGATTTTAGTGTACTCCATAAATTAATTAAGTTATCAAACAACAACACTTAATGTGCAAAATGGTGCATGTTATTGCTTCTATTATAGTTTCAAAGATTCTCATTGCCTCAAAATTTCCAAAATCAGTTATAGTCACTTGAAATAATCAATGTAAAGTTGTTTGTATGTATGTGCGCTAGCAATTTATTGGATTTTTGGATTACAGTGCTTAATAAGAATTGGTTTATATCCTTTGAATTTGATGTTATTAATTTAGGGCTTCTATTAATTTATGCCTTACATATTTGTGTGATTACGTAAGAGGTCGATCGCGCTCTTGGAACGTAAACCTGGTTTTGCCTTTTCAAATTTAGTTTTGACAAAGGTGCGTGTGTGCGTGAATGTGCTATGTGTGTCAAATGCTCGTGTGTGTGTGTATCAATGCTGTGTGTGTGAATGTATGTATGCAAAGGGTAAAATGGTGATGTCTGACAGTGATTGTGCAAATGGTGCATGTTATTGCTTCTATTATAGGGTTTCCTAAAGATGTCGCTGCATTACAATTCTAAAAACTAAAGCTTAAGTAGTAACTTGAAATAACTGTACGGTGCAAACTTACACTCTATCTTTACACCGATGCTTCACTTACCTGGCACAATTCTTGATCTTTTGCCGTAAAGAATCAGATGACTACCAAATGGCTTTCTATTTTGGTCAAGTATCAGAATTAAATATCAAGTGCAGGCTTTAAATATTCCCATAACACAGTTCTCATATTTGGATTTTATGGAAGTGATTTATAATTTAAGAATTTCATCCTCATGAACATCCTAGTGTCTTCTGAATAAGTAATAGTGTCTTCTCGGCCGCCTTTCCCGTATGTGAAAGAATTCACAACACGTAGCATTTCTATTAGCTATTAGCACAAGGATCCATGTATTTGGCCGTTAGGCTATTATGATGTATTTGTCGTTGCTTCCTGTTTATGAAAGGGCATAAGGATTCCTGTTAAGCTTTTGGATGTTTAGAAAGGATATATGGTTGGTCAAGTATGGTCGGGTCAAGTGGGAGAAGTTGTAATAAAGATACCATTTGCTAATTTTTCATATATGGGTTGGTCAAGTGGGAGAAGTTGTTTTACTGGTGCTATATTAGAATGATAGTGGTTGTTACATCACCTTGCCCATCCATGCGCTGACTAATTTTTTGTTGATATTAACCCTGACACTGCTTAGAACTCCTGACGCCCTTTAAACGTAACTTAGTTGCTTTAGGTTGCTTGTATAACATTCTACGATTGTATTACTCTGCTGTTAGTGTTATCATGGCGATTCAGAATAATATCTAGGATATTTTAATTTATTTAATATGCATATGTCATTTTATTTAACAATTTGTAACATGCTGAATTTACAGATGTCGGGTTTGATTTCTACACGCCGCCGCTCTAGTCCTAGTGCAGCTCCTTCACAGTCGGCTGCTCAGGATGTCTCCGAGGTGCCTGCCTCGTCCACTGACTCGGTGACGTTTCCTGTAGTGAGTGCACGTCGGGCTCACCGGCGACAACGTCCCGAGGACCTTCAGGCACCCGAGACTTCCACAATCGACGGCGAGGGCTCGCGGACAGGTAATATACCCTTACCTCTAATCTTTTTCATTTTTGTTCGCTTGTTTAATACAGTCTAGATCAATTTTTCAATGGATGTTCAAACATTTGGTACGATTGTCAATTTTGTTGCAATATGTTTAAGGATATGTTGGAATATGTTAGAATTTAAGAATATTTTGGAATATGCTAGAATTGTTGGATATGTTGGAATTGTTGGATATGTTGGAATTGTGTGGATGTGGATATGTTTGAATTGTGTTGGATATGTTGGAATTGTGTTTGATATGTTGGAATTGTTGGATATGTTGAATATGCTAGAATTGTCGAATATGCTAGAATTGTCAAATATGTTGGAATATGTTGGAATATGTTGGATATGTTGGATATGTTGGATATGTTGGAATTGTGTGGATGTGGATATGTTAGATTTATTGTTTGCAGGTTATGGGAAATGTTAGACTTTTAGGGGAGGTTCTGTCGAATTTTCTGTGGAGTTTTAAGATGCCGTTTTAACCTTGACTTTCTTATTTGTTTTGTCAGGGAAGAAAAATACCCGGGGCCCGTGCAGACAATTGAAGTCTACGGAGATCACACGGGCGAGTAACGAAAAGATCACCGTCACCTTTACTGAGGAAAAGAATGGTTCGGACACATCTGACCAGCACAGCCTCCTGGTTAAGGAGATAGGGGCGATATTGCGTGCCCATTGCCCTATGCAATGGAAATCATGGCAATTTGTCCCAGATGAAACGAAGGCGGCGATGTGGCACGAGCTGTCGGTGAGTGTATTCCATACTTTGTACTACTTTGTTTAATTAAGTCCAATATTTTGTATATTTTAATAATATTGTTCTATATTTGCAGGTCAACTTTAACACTACGAACCTTGATGCCAAACGAGTGAACTACATAGACGGCCTCTTCAAAGAGCGGTACAAAGAGTGGAAGGCCGACCTCCACAAAGTTTTCAAGTTGTATTCGGACCCACAGGTTGCTTTAGCCCGAGGATGCCCTGCGGAGTTGACGGAGCGGCCTGAAGATTGGGAGTGGTTATGTAACCACTTTCAAGACCCTGCTTTTTTGGTAAGTTTACACATATTTTATTATTTAACTCAACAATTAATATATGCACTAACAAATATATATTATTTAACTCAACTTTTTTGGTTCAACAGATCCGTTCTCGAGCCAATGGGATAAATAGGTCGAAAAAGGTACTTCATCACCACTCTGGTTCGATGCCCTTTGCCTATAGACTGGCTGAACACCGACAGGTAAAACTTTACATGTTTTTATTTTTAATATAAATTAATATTTCTGAATTTTAAATTTTAACTTTTTTTTTTTATTTTTTAGCAAGGTGCGAAGTTTCCGGAGATTGACATGTTCCAGGAAGTTTATGTCCGCCCCGGTGATGAGACGGCTCAGCAGCTCTATGTAAGTTTCTTTAATTACTTGTTAATTTTCTTTTATAATTATTATAATTTTCTTTTTAATTACTTGTTAATTTTCTTATTACAGGCCACTATGGTGGAGAAGAGCAATGCTCATCTCGAAGAAGTGGCATCGCAGCTTCCCCCCGACATCCCTATGGAGGATGTCACTCCAACTGAGGATGCTGGTCTTCGTATACTAACGGAGACGCTAGACCAGACCCTTGGTCCTAGGCGAGGTAGGGTTTACCGGGGGATGGGGAAAGCGCGACTCCGAGAGAAGGAGAAGGGTGCCTCATCTTCTAACAACAATTCAGAAGAGGTCACCACATTGAAGGCAAAAGTCTCAGACCTGGAGCAGAAGCTAGAGGCTCAGGCAACCCTATTAAAGGCTCAGGCAACCCAACTGCAAACTCAGTCAACCCAATTCGCGTCTCAGATGAGCCAAGTCTTAAACGCCCTCCAATTGTCCGGCATTCCACTCAATACGCCATCATCTGATTCGCAGCCCCCTCAGTAGCTAGTTATTTCGTTTTAAGATTTTAATTTGTTTTTATTATTAAATATTGTGTACGTACATTTCTTTATATAATCAACTTTGTTTTTTACATTGTATTGTCTTTTAAATACCAATTAATGAAACACAAATCAAAAAATTAAAAAAAAAAATATTAATCAATAAAATAAATAAATAAATAAATAAAAAAAAATAAAAATAAAATAAATAAATATTTTGGGCTACACAGCCGCCTCGCGCCCAAAGCTACTTTTGGGCCATTTAATCTTCCGTCTGCCGCCCAAAGCTACTTTGGGCCATTTAACTCATCGCGCCCAAAATACTTTATGGCTACGAATCATTCGTCAAGCCGCCAAAGCTACTTTGGGCCACGACCACCGCTGCCGCCTGTGCTGGCTGTGGCCACGATCCACCGTTGCCGCCCAAAGTTACTGGGCCACGACACCGCGGCCGCTCAAAGCTACTGGGGCCACGACCACCGTCGCCGCCTTCAAAGCTACTTTTGGGCGACCGAACGAGATCCTTCGTCGCTCAAATGTTTGGTCGACGGACTTTTGAGCGACGAATTGTGGGCGCACGACTATTGGTCACGCCCAAAAGTTTAGGGCGACGAATATGACTTTGGGCTTACTCTAAATTGCTTTTGTCGCCCATGCCTTTTTGTGTACTAGTGTTTTGCTATTAGGACAATGCTTGGCTTTAAAGGATGAGGAGAAATTCCTCTACAAAACACTTTGTGTTCGCTTTCACAAAACTTATGTTAATGATCAAAATCGTTCATATTATAAATCACTATTTGAATATCATGTCTTAAAAATTCACTTAAATTACTTCGCCGCTAGTCAATCAACTCAGAGTAAACAGATAGACGCATCGAGTTTCTAATACTTTTATAGATTTTTGATCATCTGCTTTTTATACAATCTAATAACTAAAATGATCTCATATTTTATTGGTTCCACAATTATGTATGAACGCTTTTAGAATCCACCACAAAGTGTTTTTAGGAGAAATTACTTGTCATTCCCTTAGGAGCCAAGTTCAACTCCTTTTTTATTCTCGAGTAATAAGAATGATCACAATGCATTTTTATAATCAAAATCTGTATATGCAAATTTAATTAGTAAGCTATTTATGAACTTCAATGTGGGGGTTTCTTTTGATTCAGTAATCATCGCTGATGAGATTTCTGATTTCATGATGACTCATCCAACAAAGTGGATATTCATAAGCAACTTCATCACATGTTCAAATATATTGCATCGCGTTATCCACAAATCTCTAGACAAGATTGCATAGCATGAATGGCAAACAAAATTGCAAAAAAGGCCTATTATAGTTAATACTAGTTTTAAAATTGATATTTCCTTTATTTTTCTTATTGCATTCATCATTTGAACCAAACAACTTTTATTAGAGAGAGAGAAATAGTCTTTTTTTTGGTCGATTAGAGAGAAGTGAGTTGAACATACACTGCCTACGTTTATGACTCCAGAAAACCTCTTCTAAGAGCTACTCTAATCCCAAATTATGAATGCAGACCTAATCTATACATGGGTATGCAAAGAATATAACAATGGATTGCAAAATATCAAAAGCTGTGGAAAATGATAACGTCATTGATTAAAGTATTCAATAGTACAATACATCAAATATTGTATGTATAAAAGTAGATAGAGTAATGTATATAATAGGGTTTGTGATTGCAGAGTGATTATTAAAAATGAGGATTAGGCATAGTATGGCGTGTTGTAGGGTATGGGATTTGCTGGGGTTGAGTGGCCCAGACAGCCTTGAGAGGGCCTCTGTTTTTTGTTAGTTTGTGAGCAGACAAAAGCAGGAAGCTTCTTATCCTCCCTCTGGGCCAAAGCTTACACATGGAATCTCTTCAAAGCCAAGATCCAAATTTCACCATCCTAATAATTCCTCTTTTCAACCCCACTTCCGGTCTTTAACTACCAAAATAACCCACTCTCTTGATCTCATAAATCATAGCGACATTAATATAAGTAATACATTCGAAAACTAAGGGCAAAATGTTTTATAGCTTTGATGCCAGCAGTGGCCTATATATATAGTCCATTGTCGCACAAGCCAGTTTAGTTCAAGTCCAGTGTTTTGCCTTCTCTCTCTCTCTCTCTCTCTTTAACTTCATCTCTCTCACACTCCTTCTTCAGAGAGCACTGCAATGGCAATCTGGCGAGTCTTCCTCCTCCTGGATTCAGATTCCACCTAACAGATGAAGAGCTTGTTGCTTAATATCTAGATCGAAAAATCAATGGTCGCACCATTGAGCTAGAAATTATCCCAGAAGTCGACCTCGGCAAAATGTGAGCATGGATTTGCCTGTAAGTATTTAATTTTGTTTCAGCCTCGTAATTATATACCTTAGTAGTTACTAATATGAATTTCTGTAAATGAATCTGACGAATGAAATTGAGGTTTTATCATAAAAGCAATTGGAAATATATAGAGTAGTCCAACTTCTTCTAAACTCATGTAAGGTCCCTTGGATTTTTCGACGTGGGATTCACACTCTCAAACCTGACTACATAAGTCCTCTAACTGTGCATAGAGTTTGACATATTCTGGTTTACTGTAGTGATAAGTCGTTTCTTCCGAGCAAAGACATGGAGTGGTACTCCCACAGCCTGAGGATATAAAGTAATTCCCAACTGGTCGAGAACGAATAGGGCCACTCGAGCCGGGTACTGGAAAGCGACCGGAAAAAGACAGGGCGGTGAACAGTCAGGAGGCGCTGTCAGCTGAAGAAGACATTGCGTACAGAGGTAGAGCCTCTATGGTATTATTAGGAACCAATCGGGTTATGCATGAGTACCGGCTGGTCGATTCTGTGTGTGGGTAAATGCGTCATCATCCTAAAGGTATATATAAGTATGCAATACTTGTAGTAGATCATTGATTGTATGGTTTACTATGCATATAATTCCATCCCCTATTTTCCTTTAAAATTAAGTAAATATATGCTGCTTGAGCAAAATCTAATGACAATGAATTACTATAAGGGTTATCTGCTTGAATTCACTGAAGAGATCAATTAAACAGTTTCATAAACAGTATACTACTGCTGGTGTTCAAGGCAAGTGGCGAGAGAGAGAGTTCTTGGTAAATTTCTTATAAATTAGGGTTTGGTGAATTTTCCAAGAGAAAAATTAGGTTTTTGATATCTGAAGAAAAATTAATTATATACAATTATCGTTAATTACTACCATACAAGAATGATTGCAAATTAGGTTTCCAATTAAGATGTATATGAATCCAGTGCTTGACTGATATATTGTTATTAATTTCCCCAGTATGCACTTTAACTAGTGTTCCCAGTATGCACTTTAACTAGTGCACAAAGTAGTTAGCTAGGTTAATAATTGAATCTGAACATCTTCCTGTATAATATCATCATATACAGGTCGGGCTAATTACGCCATCATTTGTACATATATATGTAACGTTCATGACTCAAATGAAAGCAAATTCAATATCACTCTTTGTACTTTTTCTTCCTTTAATTTCTTTCTTGTCCTTGAAAGGAATAGCTTATCAACATGATGATTAAAGACTTTCAGTCTACACTTTAGGTGTACGTGCTAGTATCTTTTCTAGACTTTAAGATCATATATTTCTGCTCTTTCCTGTTCTTTCTGGACTTGCTTTTCAATTATAGTCTTTAAGGAAGTATGCATATATGTAATTACAATATGCCATGTTTAACTTGTTGGTTATTTCTCTCTGAATAGCCACAGATTTACGCATTGTGCCGAGTGTTCAAGAAAACAATACAAATGCCCAAGAATAACAAAGAAGAAAACTATGATTAATAATGCAGACAATGATTCAATCTGGGTCTCCAATGAACAATTGTTAGGGAAGACAATAGTGGCATTAATGAAGGAGCTTCAAGAGGATTGAAACTGATCAAGATGAGAATTATTCCAACCATGATTATCCCAAATTTCTATCTGACACACCTCTTCTTCAGATCTCACCAAGGCACGCCTACTGAAACTGGCATAGCTGATGATTTACAGCTCCATTTGCTTCTGATGAAGCAAACAGTTTAGCTGATCTATACTTCTTTGGTGTTCACTGCTCCTCAGATTCAATTCAGGTTTGTACAAAGTACTATACAATTTCATTTTCTTTTGGGACATACATTTACATGCTCATGATAGGCGGTACATTGATAGGAGTCAATGTCACTTTCTTGTAAACAGTCTAACATGTTATGTTATTAGTCTACTAATTTAGATTTTACATTTAAAGCATGCATGGCTACATGATTAATGATTCGGGGACATTAATAGTTTTAAAACTGCCTCGTAAGAGATCACTCCCTAAGCATTTATAACAAAATAATATGCTCTTTAAAGTCTTTTTTAAATCTTCATGATATGATTGCTTCCTTTTGCCAAGGCTACATTTTTGGGAAATATTCTACTTTTTTGTATATAGCTGTTGCTTTACATATACTCTAAGGTTTATGTTCACACTCATATATATCATTTTAAGATCAAGCTACGTAAATGATCATGGGCAATATCTCAAACACGCGCCGAACCCTACTATGATTGGTTGGAAGTGGCCCACAAAACAAGGCCTTGTGAGTTTTTCTTTTGATCTTAAAGTAACAAAAGTTGTAAGTAATGAGTTATAGCTTTTGTTGCTTCATTCAAAATCTTTATAGTAGACTGACTCAAATGGGCTTTTCATCAACTTCTATAACTTCTTTGACTGACTCAAACATCTTTCTCCTAATTTTCCCCTCTTAGTGCTCCTCTCCAACTTATCTATCCCCTACCGCCTTTTAGTGTTAGTCATCTCCCTAACAATGAACGCTTCCCCATTTCTCTTTTTGAAAGATTAAAAAAAAAAAAAAACAGTTTGAAATTGGCTTTATATATTAACTTTCCAGTAATTGCTCATATATGAAATTCATTATATATATTTGTATACAATAATCCGTCATGTTATTTTCTTCCATATATACATGTCATTAATGTTTGCAATACTAATTTATTGTATTCGTCTGCCAAATAATGCAGGAAACATATATACCACGCAATACGAGCTTATTGAACAGCTATCAATTTCCTTTACCCACCCTTAGAACTTGAAGACTTCCTGCAGATCAATTTAGCTGCTGAAACAAACACAGCAAAAGCCCGAAATCATGGACGAGAGTACATGTCGTACGACAAGTTCATGGATTACATGAATGGAACATTTGAAGAGATCTTCTCATTATGTTCCTCCTCAAGACAACTCTTGGTGGCCCTCTCTGCAAGACTAATACTACATACTAACAATCAAGCACATTTTCATACTACAATCTTATTGATACACAAAGGTAGAATTAAAATATTGTGTTCCATTGGCTAAACAACCAGAAGTGGTGGATTTATAATGCCAGAAAATGAGGACCATCATGATAAGGTTATATATAACAACAAGCAATAGAGAATGAAACACGGTATTACTCCCAAAGCATAAAATCATTTTTTTCTTTTATAATTTTCCTTGCATTGGTTCTTCCTTTTGCATGTTGGTGTTGAACGTTAGGTCAATTTTTGGGAAGGGAAATGATGCTTGATTATATTGTAAATTTGGCATTATCGGAAAGAAAAAGATTATTGGATTATGTGTGTGTGTCCCTCCATTGGAAAATCGTTTAATATATATACATAGATTAAAGTACTTATGTCAACAAAAGACAATTAAGTAATCAGTATAACCATCAGGCTGTTCCTGAATTTTTGATATAGCCTTGGGCGAAAAATTAATATAGAGCCATTTGACACATTTTTTCTCACAAGAAACACAAAATGTACAAATTTTTTTTTCTGTATATCTTATTTTTGGGCTTAAAATTGTTCTAAAAACCAACTTTGAGAGTGGGTGAGAGAGAGAGGAAGTGGCAAAAGAGAGAGAAGGCTCAATGTATGAGAATTGTGTCTTTCCTCCCTGGCCTCGGCATCTTTTATTTATATTGATCATAATGGGCTTTTGCCTTGCAAGTGATACAAACCTATGATAGATGGTATGTTGTTGCTGCCAATTTCTCGGTAGGGTATAAGTAGTTGCTAACACGAGTCTCATAGTAGGGTGCATATCAAAAGAAAAATCATAGAAACATTTGCTACGGTAATTCAAAGATTTTAAAATGAGAAAAGTGAGTTTATACTGAGGGATCTTTACCACTTTAGGCTTACTCTTGAAGTTTCGCTTTGGGGTGCAAGGAATCACATAGCGATCATCTCCTTCTACTAGCCGTAGTTTTGTTCCCTCCCCGATTGCACACTACTAAAAATTACCCTTTATAGGCACTCTGCTTTTTAACTCGATGCCTTTCATCTCTTATAATAACCGAGGCTTTGGCCAGTGATGCCTATTATTGGTATTAAGGGCATTGGTTAAAAATCACATGCCAATTCCACTCAACTACTTCGTTTATTATATATTTTTGATGCCTTAATTCACTTATTTGGTTGACTTTATACTTTTCGTTGACTCCCGATGCCCAAAAGAGTTTTAGCATCGGGTTCTTGTAATTTCCCGATGCCTAATCGTATTTTACTACATGTTTTCGTTGTTGACTCACGATGCCTAAAATGCTTTTAGCATCAATGCATTTTAAATAAGCCTAAATTGTATGCTACATTTTAAGCTAATTTGCAATACCCAAACTTATGTAGGCATTATTTTCAAACTTCTATTGGGATATCAAATACATTTTGTAATTTTGTAACGCATTTGGAGCCAAACCAACACACAATGAACAACGTACAAATTCCAAATATAAACACATTCATTAGTTTTTCATATATGGATCACCGTCACGCGGCGCGACTCCAGTGATCTTATATGTACAAAATACTAATAATAATATATCCTAATGCAAATGGATGGCCTCGTGATATATACTTGATTAGATGCCCAAAATGAGAATACCACCACAATTGGTTACATTGCACATACATTGAGATTACCCACGATATACAATTACGAGTCATTTAATCACTCCATTTAAACACTAAATCACTCATTCACCGCGCGAATTTCGCCAAGTTGTTGTCGAAGGGCAGCAGTACTTTTGTATGGCAAATCAAAAATTGATTTTGACATAAAGTTAGACAAATTAGATAAATTGAACAACTATACAAATCTACACAAAATAGTTAAAGAACAACTCGCTATCGCTTAAAACAACCCCTAAATCAATCATATTCTTAACGGGCTAAATCCGCATAATAACTACTTTTTGTGAAACTAATCCAAAATCCAATCAACTATATTTACATATAATGTATGCTTAACGACACCTTATGATGAAAATAAAGCTTATCATCCTCAACAATTTCTTTTCATGTATCTCTATCACAGCACCACATTCTACAATACCTTCTGTCTTGAGAACCCTATATATGAACACATTAAAGGAAATTAGTACTTTGTAGGTATCATGTAAGACTTAGATGTTTAAGCTAGCAAGATAAGTAAAATGAAAATTGCATACATGTAGGGCCGCCATGCGGGTACTTCCGAGTGGCACCAATTTTGGCTTTATATGCATGGATCCCACTTCACAAAACCAAATTATATTTAGATTAAAATCCACGATTAGTTAATTAAATACAAAATTTACCATAACCAAGATATAGAGAAACTACTTGTTGACAATCTTTATCCACTCCTCATCACGACGCGAATTACCTCAAGAGGATCCATAACATATACAATATCTTTATCCTCATTTATAATTGCCGCACTCAATGGTTTCTTCGCATTAAAAAATATCTATTATGTTACAAAGATCAAAAGATAAGAAAAGGCAATAAAAATACATACCCGCTAAATATAGGGGATCAACATAATATCACAATGAGCTTTCTAAACAAATCAAGCTTTAAAATTATTTGTTGATTGGGCTTATGTGTGCCACAACCAATCTTAAATAGGAGTCCTGGTCGACAAACCAATCGCTCCTCACTATTTGTGCAAATTTTTGAGCCATATAAGTGGTCACAAGCAATAAAATATATTCATAAATATATGCAAAACCAAAGGAACATCACATTTTTCCTTGTACTTATATATATATATATATATATATATATATATATATAAACACTTGCCTCATATATGACAATAGTTTGCTGTCCAATTTCTTTCATTTTCATAAAGGCAAGAATTTCTTCTCTTAGAATGTGAACTTCTTCCGCTATATCCTAAGACGCCTATCATCCAAGACAGCTTGTAATGATTCTCCTTTAGTCATCGTGGTGGTCGCATGCCAAGATAGAATCTGCTGTGTGAAGGCAGTACTGAGCATCAATCGACTGAATAATTGTTTTGATATTATTTCCTTTGCTTTTACCTCTTCGCTTAAGCAATATGTAATTCACATACCATTTCACAAGTTAGTATGGAAAACATAAAACCAAAGTCACAACCGTATTTTCTACTATGATATACAAAAACAAGTGAGAACCATATGAGTTTTTTTACCTTCTTTTACATTCCAAGACCACAAGATCCTTGGCCACCTTAACGTAAGACCCAATTGCTTGTTCAACAGCTTTTCATCTCTCCATTAATTGGGAATGGCAGCCGAGCATTTCCTACAATTGATCGGTCAATAGACACTCGAATGCTTTCCTAGACGAACGCAATGAACCGTGGAGTTGGGATCAATTCAACAATTTGGCCTAAGAAGAAACGAATTTGTCCTTGAACCTAATGCCCATTTGCATGCTTTTCCTTAACAAAACAAAGAGAATAAACGATTAAATATCAAGCATAAACATAACTACAAAACCTAATGTCCATTTTAGTTCAAGAATTGATCAATTCACGATTAACCATTACCTTCATAGCCTTGATTCTCATTTATAATCACCGCATCTTCCACTTTGTCAAATTTGTTACCCTTACTCATATCATTTATGTCTCTCTTTAAATTGGTTGATGCTTTCTCGAATTGCGGGAGAGATGTATTATGCTGTAGTGAGGTTGAATGAATAACGAATTTATCGCCAATCACTCGCCATTAGTTGTGCACGCCGTGATACACCCTTGATTAGCTTCATATTTTTGTTGTTGCTCTTAGCAACAACCTCTTTGTCTCATCAAGCACGCCTATTCCTGTCCTTCCATGTATCCTTTGAAACATACTTTTTCTTTCAGGAATATTGAAGTATGCTAATGGCGTGCACGCTCTCCTACGCCCTAACGCGGCTACCATGTTTAGCATTCCCTTCAATGCCATTGCTAGGATATCATTATTCCTGCAGGACACAAATGAGACCTTCTTCTTTTGTTGTAGCAACTCATCCTAAAAACAAAGTGAACATCAAACTAATCAAATAAAAACTTATGAAATGAAATTCATGTCACTTTCTTAAATGAACACTATAAGAATATATATTTACAATCTTTGGCAATCGAGCTACCCTCATCCACTATCTTTCCTAATTTGTCCTCACGTGCTTTCTTCCATAGAGTAGATCAATCAATTTTCCTTACCTTTAGGCACTAAGTCCTTTTTTATCTATATAAGAAAATTGGAAAAACAAATGAATAACATACAGATTTTGGCTAATAGAAATATGGCTGAAATTGATAAAGACGTTAGACATGTCAAAAATGAATGCATACGCTACCAAATCTTCCTCTAAACCAACATACCCTCTTTTTACGTCCAACTCTATGATGATAATCGACACATTTAACGCCTCTCTTTGAATTTCATGAATTTCCCTACAATATAAAATTATGCTTTATAATGAAGACAATGTTAGAGATGAAATGCATGTGGTGGTTAGACAAGATAGACAGCAGTATGCCACATTTATTTGCATCAACATACCTGCCATTCGACACCTAATTGGGATATTAGAAACTTATCCCATTGTTTCTCAGCTATATTCCTCATACATTTTCGATGGTTTGAGTAATATTTCAAAGACTACAAAACCGAATGTTATTAGCAAGGGTCAATTTGGTCGCAAACACCTACTGCTGGAAATAAGCTTTTTCGGGACAAAGATCATGCCGCCGCTAGTCGCTTCTGCATTGTGTTGTCGTGAAATACTTTTTTCCGAATTAACCATTTAAATAGTACTATTTTCGGCGAGTAAGGGCCGTCAAATATTGCTTATTTGTTTGTCGGAATTTGATTTTCAAAACGACTCATTCAATTTTGTTCACCCATAACTATGGTCGCAAATATTTAGGAGTTTGGTTCTTAAATATTTGTCAGATCAAAATTTTTGCTTTTGGCGATGACATATTTTCAATTAAAAATATCGAAATGTTTTTGCAACAACGAACAAGATTTACGAGGGCGCCGTGATCGTCGTAATTAGTATTACCGACAACACGCTTTTTGTGGGCAATATATAATATTTAAATAAGTGAATAAATATATTTCCGAGAGGCAAGTTTCGTCGCTAATATATGCTTCCACCACATGTAGCCACAAGTAGTTATTGTCGATAAATATTTTCAACGAATATGGTCTGAAATATTAATTTTCCATCAATTTACCATTTGGGAATGTGGTTGGAAATAGGTAATTATTGTCAAAAAATATTTCCGATGAAAAAGTATTGGTTAAAAATATTGCCAAACATTGAATTTAAAATAGTTATATGGTAACAAAATAAAATTGGTGTTGCACACACATCTTCGAGGTGAGCATATGAACAGCTATTAACATTGTCCCTGCCCAAAACATAATGAAAAAGATAAGAATCTCTATCAATTTGAGAATAAAATAACAAATTGAAAAGATAAAAGAAAAGATAATGAATACCTATTAACATTATCTATAGGCTTACAATCTTTATATCTCGTAAATGTAATAACTTGTTAACCTGGACTTGAACTGCCGCCATTTACTTCGATGTCAAGGCAAGATAGATTTCTTGCTTTTATGTGGGCAATGCACTTAATAATTTTGATTTACAAGAAAATAATAGTTCAATATGTTAATAATCACATGAAACAACTATATAACATTATCAAACTTATTTCTCAATAATTGAATGAACACATTAATATTATGCTACTAAAAATTATTATTAGTTCATTCAAATTGTCTCTTTTTCTTCATCCTCCACATCATCCCAACATTTTAAAGTGATGGGCACCATATCAAACCACAACACCAATGTATGATGCCAATTGATTTCTTTACCTTTCCATAACGCCTTTCTTGTTAGTATTGCACTACAAGCTTTTTCCTTTCTTTTTCAAAATATGAATGTAAGACATCTTTGTAGCCCTCCCGCTTCTTTTCTACACCCACTTGATTCCTTTGAATCTGGCATCCCCTAACAAATTTATTATGTGTTTCGACATCTTTTCCATTCTTTTGCTGCATCCTTCACTTACTTTTTGTGGATTTTTTATTTTTCTCTTACCCTTCTTGTTTGGTGAAACCATAGTGCGTTAAGTACATGTAAAGCCACACTTGGTTGTACACATAAGTTTCTTATTATACGTATCATAGGAACTAGATTTTCCAAATAAAAAACCACAATAATTTGAGTTAAAAGAATGTGCTATATTCTCGAAGCATAACAAATATAACTAACCTAAATATTAAGTTTCTTCGCCATCTAATGTCCGGGAACTTGGTAGGCCTCAAGAATCGATCCTAAAAAAAAAAACATTGCAATGCAGTGGTGCTACTTTTCATTTTCCCACTTAGCAATAAAATTGATCATGCCTTTAAATTGAATATACCCAAATATAAGGACAAAATCTAATAAATGATAACACAACTGGGAAGAGAAATAAACATTCTCGATTCTTTAACTAATCAATACACGAATCTTTGGAAACGCTATCAAACGCTATCAAATATATAATACTATAGATACATGAAGAAATTCAAATAAACAGATATACAATTTGTAAATAAAGCGTATATACACTATGCTCTTTTTTTTCCATTCATGACCCAAATACCTTCACAACTAGTTCGCTGCAGGCTTGCATCTCCGTATTCACAATCGCCATATTAATCAGCTGATGTGTGGGTAACCATTAGTAAAAGATTCGTGTTTCAAATACGTAGTCTGGCGCTGATCTCGGGGTCCTTCTTTGAGGTGAAAGCAACCACCAACCATCCTTTAAAGGGTCATCACATAAAAATACTGTCACACAGAGTGGCCAGCAGCTAATTCATCCTTCCTATGACTTCTTATTTAGGTACAACCAAAGTGAAACCAAGGTCATCTTTATAAATTGATACCTTTGGCATTCTAACCCATGCACACTTAAACACTGCACCCTAAATTGATGATAATTAAGTTCCTATATTTCTTCAATAACTCCATAATATGTCTATTACAATGCGAATATGCCTTTTTTATCCTTGCACTAGCTACTTGCATTGTATCCGCGCTAAAACCCCACTATTTTGAACATCTCGATTAGCATCACGGTCCTTAGTGTGGTAATGGCACCGTTAATAACATAACCATTGTATTTAGGACTCCCTAACGCCATTCTTCACCTAGCCATATCAATGTGTCACCACCTCCCTTTATTTAAATACCGAGTAGCCACCATAGAAACATGTTGATAAAACAAATTCAATTAATTATGAGTACATACTACAAATAGACTGGGACATAAGACGCACCCGATCATGAAACCAGCCAACAATTCTTCCTGCTTGTGCTCATCTTGTATCCATTTATCATCCTTGCTTGCCTTTGTTTTTCTGCCCAAATACTCCTTATGCTCACTACAAATATTAAACAAAAAACAATTAATTAATAATAATAGCAAATATCTTAATTACAATTTAAATGGTGTCTAAGGGAAAATAATATGAAAAACTTACATTAGGCAAGGATCAACATCCGTGTATTCTCCAAAACTGCTTTCATGTGCTCGCCAACATATCACGAGGCACGATTCCATAGAAGTCTGAGTAAACTCAATCACTTCACTGCTGTGATGAAGGAAGTCCAATTGCATTTAAATCTAAAATGTACTCTATGCAAACTCACGATTCTTCACAATATAGCGTTGGAACAATGCAACCCTTCTCGGATGCTTGCGATTTCTCATAACCCTTTTAGACCTTCTGGGCAAATGTTTGGGAACATGTACATCCATCCCAAATGAACCGGTCCACACAACTTCACTTCTAATGAGATGAAACCCTACAATGGATCATTACGTGTCAAAGAATGATGAAAATCGCTACAAAGATAAAGTTGCCACAAGATCGGGATGGCATTCTATTTCCAATTTGACTACATCAATCTTTTTGCATAAATTCATTGAAGAAGAAACAAAATCGAATATCTAATATTGCACAGATTGGGCAACACTGATCAGACATAACGGTAGCAATTGTTGCATCAATACGTGGCAATCATGAGACTTTAGACCACCAATTTCAACTCTTGCATCGATACACGGCTTGCTATGTTTGAAGAGTAACCTTCAGAACCTGACACGATCAAAGCTTGTACACCGAAATTCTCGGTGCTAAACTAATTTACTCCATTTTAACAAGATCCAAACGAGTCATAACATTATCTTTTGTTTTCCCCTTCACACTAATAATAACCATACAATACTCACATATATTTTTTTCAATGTGCATACACGAGACAATGTTCCACATGAAAAGATTTCCATGACACCAAAGAAAATGGACTCTTTCCAATAACCATCCTAAATCAAAGATGTCCTTTCTTCCTGTTCACTTCTGAGATTTTTCTACCAGCAAACACTTGCTGCCTATTATGTGGAATTGGTGTCGAATCAAGTTCTTCCTTTCCATTAAATTCTTCTTTGTTTTCTATAAGGATGATGGCTTAGCTAAGAATCTTCTGCGGGCTAGTAAAATGCCATTTTGTGACCATTTTCCAACCTATATCAAAGATATGTGTTTTCACCACATATCAAGATGCAAATATCCGTGTGTAGGGCACCTGCATGCTACTACATGCAGAAAATCACTAATTGTCCAAAGGTGGATAATCCTTCAGTAAATGATTCTCAAGTGTGCCTCAAACACTCATTCAATCCTGCATCCCTACAAGCAGTTTTTAAATCTTCAATAAGGGCTCCAAGTATACATCTATATCATTCCTGTGTTGTTTATCTCCGTAATCAACATCGTTAACATCATAAACTCTTCATGCACACCTTAAGGAAGTTGCAATACCAAACATCACAAAGCAACAACTCGTGTTTGGTACTTGGCGAACTATGTGATTTATCTTATCCGTTGAAAGACCTAACCAAGGTTTCTAGGCCTACCTGCACCGTCACATATGGTCGTAACCACAACTTCCACGATGGTGAATCACCTGGATGACGCACCTATTGTCAACTATTCTATCATCAACATGCCAAGTTAAACTTTTGATGTTTCAACAGATTTAAACATTCGTCTAAACCTAAATCGTATGAAAAACAACACTTTCGCAACAAAGTACCACAACAAGTAAAGCTTTAACATTCATTGATATATTCATTCATTGATTGCTTTAACTGCTGATTGTAATAAATTCCAGGCAAGACAACTAAATACAAGATCTCAAGCAAATTAATACTCGGGATCAAAAATTATTATTTTAACAAGATTAATTTATAAAAGATTTTCTGCTTAAAGAAAATATGAAAACACAAAATTTATAAAAGTCATAGTCATATATTCATGTATTAGACAAACTCTAATGGACATTAAAACGAAAGAATATATAAGGGTTTTAAAGATACATGTATATACATATTCATTGAATTAGAAGATAAAGTGTTTAGATCACTCAATGTACATGCATACATAGAACATGATCTCTATATAAATAATCTATGAAACCAAAAATCATGTTATCTTGTTCTTCCAAGGCTTTCATTGAAAGGAGGAAAAAAAGCACCCACATTAACTCGATGAGATGAGGAAAGCTTTATACAAGTATAAAAATGAGCATCCTTCTTTCTACTAAAAAGATTTGCAACAATGGGTTCTACAAAAGTATCGCCTCTCCATCAATTATTTCTCTATCAAAAGTATCGCCTCTTCATCAATTGTTTCTCCATCGTCGTAAAATTTAGATCTACCAATTATTTCTCCAAAGAGGCCTTTCAAGAAATAGTAACATTTAAATAACTACTTGCTACAAAATGAAAAAGATATGCAAAAATTAAGGATGAGGTTCAGTCAATTTAGGTGCAAAGAAAAAACAAGTGATTTGAATATTTTTTGGAGAAAAATTGAAATTTTTGCAAAGTCTATCATATGCATTATGAATTGTTATGTATTATATTTTATGTGACACACCCTACCCTCGATACCCACGGATACCGAAGTTTGGTCGTGGCCGCCGACACTGTAAGGACGGCTTCATTAAATGCATGACAACACTTAGTTTAAGTAAATTAAAATTCCTGTCATAAAGCTGCGTAAATTAATGTCAACATGCACAAGGTTCGTGAGCGTGACTAATTTGAAAAAATGTTATAAATTAAAATACGAATCAAGTTCCTAGAATTTCTATCCATAACAGGGATGGGATATTATTAAAGAAACTCTAAAAGAAATAGATAAACCTTACATGGCTCGGAAATAGAATCGTAGTCGCCACTCTGACACCTCGACTTCACCAGATGCCTATCACTAGGGTCCTGGCGGGGGTAAAAACAAATGTGTGAGGATCAAAATAAAATTTTTCGCAAAACCTTTCTCTTTCAACATAATAACCCCCCTCGCTTGAAATCCAGATATTTGCAAAATCATACTATCATGTATGTATCAAAACATACTTATAAGTAGAATAAAACGATATCAATATAAAAATCCGTAGATAGCAAACTACCTAATAGTCCTTTCATCATATATACCAATAATATAAATATAGGAAATCAACACAGTATATATAATCACCCATGTACAATGGTTGAGGAACAAATTTCCTCAATCCTCGCGCATGCTAATTCTTTACGCTATTCAATTAAATTGTACTCCTAGTACCATACACATGTAGTTCTGCGCATTAGCCGCCACACACCCGAGTCCTTACGTAATGGGGCCTTTTCCCAAAAATAAACATAAACGTAAGACAAGCTTGCACTAAGGCATTTAATGGACAATACCCTTGGAGTACAAAGGCGTGTGACCCAAACATGTGAGACTTGTCTCACGGCCGTGAGACTACATTTTTCACAACGTAGTGAAAGCATACCAAGATGTTTGAAAAAACATACATACATATATCATGTGTAGAAGTGAAGAATATCATATATTCATAATTTCCCAAATATTTAAACGTTGTATAATCGAACATAATCATGCTTAGAAGCCATAAAATTAAATACCAATATAACCAATGATATTCATCTCTCAAAATCATTTCATAAAATATATATATCCATATATATATATAAGCATGCCTCAAAAACATTTAAACTCATGTAGGAAAACCATTTCATAAATATTTTCAAGCATATAAACCAAGTATGAAAACAAAAGTCCACTCACTAGTGGATCTAGAGTGAAATCCTCCCGCTGTCCCTCGAAGTGTTGCGCTAAGCACTACCTATTTAATATTAGGGGAAAATTAGAACCTCCCTAATATAAATTAATATAGGCCCTATAGGAAAATATTCCAAAATAATACTATTTTAGCAAAACGGGCTCGAAAAACGATTTTCGGGGCCCGAAAACCCTACCGCTGCCGTGACGCGCTATCACGCGCTGGAAACGGTCGGACGCGCTGCCACGCTGGGCTGGGAGGAGTCACACGCGCCGGCACGTGTCACCACGCCGCACGTGCGGCATCGCCGCCGCACGTGGTTTCTGTGACGCTATCCCACGCACAACATGTCACTTCTACGCGGCTCACGACGCAAGATTCGCGGTTTTAACAGAATATACCAACGGAATATTCTGTTACTGCTTGATGGAATATTCTCTCTTCTTTCCTCCTCCCCGCTGGTCGCTTGAGTCAGCCGTCGTTCGTCGGATTGAAAATTTCCATTTAATTCCAAAACTTCAAAATTCATAACTTCTTTGTTATTTGGCCAAATTTAACGGCCATATATCAAATTAATAGTATTGACGAGTAGAATATTTTCATACCAATTTGGGGCCGAAAATGGCCGGATACGGCCTGAAATTGGCCTTGAAGCTTCGGGAAACCCTAATTCCGCTCTCCTTCAAAACCGCACTAAATTCAAAGTTCTTTGCATCGGATGAACCTACTCAATATAATAGAACCAATGGTAATGGTTTCGAGGCTTACCTTTGTCGGGATTGTACAGAAACTTGAATGGCAATGTCAGTTCGCCCAGCCACGGTTTGGACGATTGGGTTCAAGTTTGGGTATTCTGAATCACGCCTCGTCCGTAATGACGAGACGATCGTAATGGTATTATCTTGAGCGACTATTGATTGGCGTTTTGTGCTCGCTCCAAGAACTTTTAGGTTTCTCAAAGAGTTTTGGAAGGTTTGGCTTAAGAATAATAAGTAGAGAATTACTAAAATGCCCCGAATTTTGTATTTTAATGAATTATTAATTTATATATCCAATGGGCCTTAAGGAAAGTTAGAAAATTATTATCTTATGCATTAAGCCAAATTATTATTTTAGTACACAGTCTTGTGCCTGGATCGAGTTTTTATTATTTAAACGAAGTTATATTTTATCGGTCATTAATTTATTTATGTTTTAATGAGATGGAACATGCAACATGAAATATGCATAACCACGAGCATGAAATATGTACGTAAACCAAAGCAATTATAAAAATATTGCTTTTCCGAAATTAGAATAGTTGAGCCTTCTTACTCAATACCCGTGAGGGGAGGAAAGCTACTCTCGGTCTTCTTTGATAGAGCTTAACAGGTCTATAATCAAATTTAAGAACAAAACAAATGAATAAAACTCACTACAATTTCGTATTAAAACTAATTATAACATAAAATTAAAAACCTTAAACCGAAATCAAAGTTTACGAGCAAAATTAGCCTTTTATTAGCATTTAGGTTTGGTCTAGAGTTGGGAGAAGAAAGAGATGAGGAAAAAGAGACAATTGAAATATACCCTGGGAGAAATCGATTCTTTTCTCTCCTTGCGTATGGTAGACCCAAATTGGACTAGGTCTTTCCTCTCACCACATCGAATCTAACTCAACAAAAAGAAGAGAAGATAACAACTTGATAGTATTGGGAAGTTAGAGGGACATCATTGGGAATTTAGAGGAGATAGTAGTGGGATTTGGCTAAACCCTAACTAAGAGCGATGGATGGATGAACGCCATGAGAGATCGGGTGGAGTGAAGATCGCATTTTTCTTTCTTTTGCCTGCTCTTTTGTACACAAAAGGTGAGGTAGGTTACAAATAAGACCCAAAATTTAAAAAACAGGCTCACACGCTTTAATAGATAAATGCGTTTTTTTTTTACATCAAATTAAAAACCAGCATGCTTTTTTTTGGCATCGGTTCAATGTATATAGCAAAATGAAATAGCATAGGCATCGGTCTTTAAATTAAGGTGAAGCTATATTAGGACTAATGGCATCGCACATAAATATTGATGCCTTTAACTAATTTAACTTTGGTATTTATAACCGATGCCTTAATAACGAACAACATCGAATCTTCATCATCTCGATGCCTAACTAGTGATGCCTATGAACAAATTTTTGGTAGGCGATTTGGATTTATGCTCATTTCCGATCCCTACAATCTCCGATTTAATGCTCGGCTATGGAAAGGACACAGTTCTTCTAGATCGATTCAAAGGCTGGGGTAGGCCCGGATCGATACTCATTGGCAGCTTGATTGTTCTTTTCAAAGAATCAAACAAGACATATATGAGATCCAAGAATTTGGTGAATTTCTCATGGCTCGATATTGATACTTAAGAGTTATATTCATTCACACAAACTTATAGTCCTCGGAATCTTAAATTAATCAAATCGCGCTCTTGCTTCAAAAGTGCACGATAAACCATCGGTGACCAAATCGACGGCCATCGCTAGAGAGTTTGGAAATCTTCCTCCCACATATATTCGGCTCAGAATGCATCACGCATCATGCATATGTGGCGGAAGGATGAAGACTGTTAACGAATGCCTCTCAATTTCACTTGTCTCGCTTCACCTTCAATGGTCGCTTATCCCCTTTGTAGTGGGTGGAACTTCACATCTGAATCCACTTGAGGAAGTTTCTTTCAAATGCCTCCAAAATGGTGAAATCAAACTTAGCGATATTCGACATTCTCACTATGACCAAACATGAATTAAGTGCTTTTAAATAAAATTTGCTACATCATTGACATCCCACATTGACCAAACGGAGAGGTGATGTGTTTTATATATACATGCCCAACTCATTTAGCCCAGCCTTTTGGGAGCTCATTGACTTCAATTCCATCGAACTCCAAGTTAAGGAGTTGGCTATAATCCCGAGATGGGTGATCCACTGAGAAGTTGCTCTGTGGAGTTCCTTGTAAACAAAACTGTGTGAGGGTGTGGCTCAAAATGGGCACAACAATGGACACGGCGGAGCCAAACCGTGATGTGACACCTTATACCTTTATTTATACTAATCATGTGATGGGCTTTCTTGCCTTGCAAGTAATACAAAACCTATGAAGATTTGATCTCCAAATCCTATTAGGATTCTACTTAAGTTTGCACACACCACATTCCTAAATAAAAACACTAATTACAAATTAAAACATAATAGTTTGACTAAAATAGCCACATAAGAATACATTTATTGAAAATTTATTCTTCTAGCATTTATAGTGTCAAAATCATCAATCACACATTTTCAAAATCAAGGCTTTGCTAAATATATCATTCTCAATGCACAAGATTGCTAATCCATTTAACTCATGTGTCATAGTTGACTCTTAAAGTAATTCTTCAACAACTTCACTGACTATTACTCCTCTTTTCTTAGTTTCTTATATTCGAAAGAACTAAACTAGGTTAGGAACTTAATAGATATTTGAAGGAGATTGAGATGTGGAGAATGGAAAGGGGAAAAGGGGAGAATCTTGTTTGCACAATAGGTTTGGAAAAGAAATAAGCACCAAGAATAAACAAAGACAATGGCCGAGCTGAACTCGATTAGGTTCACTTAGAATCGTAGTTATGATTCAAAATATTAGACAACTACTGAATCTTTTAAGTTTTTTGGGTAATTCTCACTTACTACCCTATATCGTGGAAATTCGCTTCTTCTTACCTCTTAGTTTTTTCATCTTACTTACATACCTAAAGTTTGATTTTTGTGCCACTTTCATACTTTCGTTAGCATTTCCATTAAATAATTCAATCGATGACATGGCATACCTTGGCCCGTTAAATTTTCCACGTGATGAATTGGGTTGATCTTCCAATCAAAATTTGACACATGACACTTAATAAAACTCTTTGTTAGGTATTTAATCCAAAAATAAAATATTTTTCATTAAATAAAAAATAAAAAAGCAAACCCAACCCCTCACTCCTCGCGACAACCTCCACCTTTCCATCCAATGCGGTGACCACTCCTTCTTCTTTCGTTTTCTCTTCCCTCTTTGCCTTCCTCCTCGATGAAGCACCAATCGAGCAAGTGACCCAGCTGGGAATGAGATCTGTTCTCCTGATTTCCTAATTTAGTCCCAAAAACAAGATCTTAGATCTAGGACTTCGAGCTTTTGTGACGTTAACAAGACGGAGTAGAAGAAAGTGCGCTCTTGGTAGCGCTCGGATGAACGCTCGGATCGAACTGCTTTCGATTTGACGTTGTTGGCGAAGGAGAGAAAGAGCCCGGAGAGGGTGAGACCGAAGAGGGAGATGGATTTTAATTTTTTTCATTAGTTAATTGTTTTTTAATATTTATTTACTTTTACCCCCACGGGCAAATTCTAGGGGCCAAAGTCATACATGTCATCACCAACTATGAGCATTTAATAGATATGCTACCAAGTATGAAAGGACACAAAATCAAACTGTAGGTATGAAAGGAGACGAAAAAATTAAGAATAGCAAAGTAATTTCACAATACTTGAAAATAGTAAAATGAGCATTACCCTTCTTCATTTTAACACAAATGCCTATTTTAAGTTGCTAGATAATTGATCAACAATATATTAAAGCAATACCACAAAACAGAAATAATTTCTCAAACAATACAACTTACACCAACCATTTAGAGCACTTCCACCCAAGTTAGAGGAGAGCAAGGCAGGCAAGGGCAATCGATTGCCCTTCAAAACAAAAGATTTCGCTTTGCAGTAACTCCACCCGTTGAGCAAGGGCAAGGAAAATATTATTTGAATTTTCAAATAATTTAAATAATTTAATTTGTTCATTGAAAATAAAACCATTGTCTAATTCAAATAATTTAATTTCAAATACAAAGCAAACTATAAGTATTACAACAACCATAATTAATTAAAGTAAACAACAACCATAATTAATTAAAATAAACAACATTATTCGTAGTACCCTACCCTCAGAATCCACCATGTGCTAGGTCCTGGCTATCCCTTGAACGCATGAGGAACTTCCTCGCCTTGCTCGGGAAAGTGTCTTCATGACGGCCGCTTCGTTCTTTTGTCCAAAAACGTTTTGAATTAGGAGTCATTTCTTGGGGGCCGACATGGTATCCCGATCCTCTCCTCTTGTCTTTCTTGCTTTTAACTCCCTTTCTCTCTTTGCATTTGCTTCATCTCTAGCCTTGTTTAACTCCAAACACTTGTCATTCGTGGCCTCCCGGTTTAGTGCATGCTGGCGACTCCAATTCTTCAATCAATTTTGAATATTCAGTATTCAAGAACTACCTCTTGCGGCTCTTTTCTAGCAACTTTCCTACCAATAGGCTTCCTGGGTTGCTCGGCCTGGTGGTACCAGCTCATTTGGGGCCCCCGGCGCCTCCTCCAATGGCATTCTTGAGTAGTTGATCTGTGTAAGTGTGGAGTCTCATTTAAGACAACGTCTCGGACCAATATACACTTGTGTATTTCTGAGTATGCTTGATGCAATGTCCCATAATTCGTGTCTTGTGAATGATATGTTGTTGTTAGTATTGATTGAACCACATTTGTGCTTGTAGTTCCTAAAAAACAATTGTGAAAAGACATAATAAATTAAATATTCAAATGCTTATTTTTAATTAGCTTAAAAGAATTGTCAACAACATAATAAATTGCAACACCATTGGCTCGATTATCGCCATCGGATATAGGGTTTGTGATGGCTTTTCCAAGATTTCATCTCTTTATGTAGATGTCGGTACTTTACTGACATAGATTGCTCGGTCCGGGCTTGCCTTTGCATCTTTCCACAAAAATGATGAATCTTTCTTCCACATTTTCTCGACCTTCATCTCATTTCTCGTTGATCGTGGGTCAGCCAGGTCACACGCACTCCAAGCCTCCATTAATGCAATATCTTTCGGCAATCGATCAATTTGCCTTCTCACTCATATTTTTTTTTTTGTAAAACAAGGATTTGGAAGGTGAAAACAAACATAGTTGATGTAGGAAAAAATATTGAGTTGTGGTGAGGAATGAAGAAGATGATTGGGGTATTTATAAAATAAAAAAATCTTTTTTTAATTTTTAACTGTGAGGGGATTAACTCCCGCCGCTCATTTTTTCAAATTTTAATCAAACGCACGCACCGATTGTGCCACGTGGCACAACGGTAACTTTTTTTTCCTTTGGAAATCCAACAGTCCAAATTAACTAGCCGTTGGAAATCCATGGCTACAAAATCCACGTCATAGAGCCGTTGGCTCAAGCAACGCCACCCGAGGTGCGTGGGTCCCACACTCGATTAACGGCCGACCCACTCTCCTCCCCGCGTGTGTTGTGCTTACGCCCGATTCAAAAATATAATCAGGGCGACGCTGCTCGACTGCCACTCACTCACAAGGCGCAAGCTCGGCACAAGTTGCTCGGGTTTGAGGTTGGGCTTCCTGGGCCCACCGGTTACCTTGCAATTTGGACCGGTGGAGCATGGCTTTTGGGTTGGGAGGGCACTGGCTCCGTCTTGCCCTTGCAATTGGGCACGGCTGAAATTGCTCTTAGGCACCAGACTTTAAAGCTTATCGCCAAATTCTTCTGCAATTTTTTTGATTTGGCGGGCCCGTGGGCTACAGTGTCCAGACGCAATGTTTATGTCTAAGACTAGCTCCCGGCGTTCTATGCAATGAATTTTTATATTGGCCAACCAACCAAATTTAACTGGTATATATTACATTTAACATATCATATATAACGTGAAGAATATGTTTGCCCAAAAGAAAACCTGAAGTATATGCACATTTCTCAAAGAGGAAATAATTATAAACCTCTGAAGAGAAATATTCTAATTTCTACTCCTATCATCAATTGAGACCCATTATTTTCCGGTGCAGAGAGAGGTGAACATGATGAGTAGGATGAGGACTATACATGTCCCTTGTTTGAGTAATGATTCAATACTACCTCTACATTATTGGAAAACTGAATTGCTTGAAAGAAAAGGAGGGATGTTGGTGCCTTGAGTTACCTTTTTTGAGAATTAGATTACCACAAAAGCAGTCAAGCTATATATGATTTCCTTGGCTTTTACTTAATTAGCTATTGATAGCTATATGTGATGTCCAAAACATTAAAAGTTAAAGAAAACTTGGTTAAATTATATGCACGCAAACAAGTCTAATATCTCCATGCAAAATCAGACATAGAGTTCAGATCCTGAGATATTTCTCCACAGGACATAAGTGTAGACTCAACAAAGCTAAAATCAAAACTAGAACTTTCAAATACGAAGCATGATCCATCTCCTCAATACCCTTGATTTCCATCTGATCCAAAAGCTTTTCCTTTTCTTGCTGTAGAACTTCTTCTCCCTTTGACTGCTCTCCCACTAATATTCTTGGTGCTTCCATGACTGGCACCAGAAGACCAGATGTTACTATTTTCCAAGAGACCAAACACTGATAGGTTCTCTACCTGAGGAAGACTTACTTATGAAGAGGAAATATTATTGATCAGTGTGCTGTATCATGGATGGCTGACGAGGCAACCTGCAGGTGATCTCATTGAAGGTAGGATCCTTAACCCTAGTCCAAGAAGCATTACTAGGTTTTGATCATGATCACATATTGATCAGTAGATAATGTCACATTAATAGGTGATGCATTTATTTCAGTGAAAGGTACTGGAAATGGCTACAAGTTGATTATGTGATTGCAGTAGTGGTGATTGGCTGCTGCTTGCAACCTTGTTAGAAGTCGATCTCCTGATGACGAGAATTAGGAAGCAAGTTATGGGTTTTTGGGTCCAACCTTGTGACATGAGCTTTTTCTAATGTGCATGAATTCCAGAAATTCTCTCACCTCATTGTCTGTTCTTCTCCGGGGAGATGCTGGCAATCTGAGCCCATCTGTCACAACCAAACCAAACAACATCAAATTGTGATGAATCCACTTTTTATTTTGGCTCTTTTTGGTATATGATGAAATAGAGTAATGTTACAGAGAACACATTTAATTCACATTACGTTAGATGAAATTAATGATGTGGTGGTGCTATCATAATAATTACCAACTGATCATAATAACTGATGTAGTTCAACAACTACCATAATCGATGCCCTTTCTAATCTAACATATTGTTTGGGCAAAAAATTAAAAAAGGTTAATTAAATCCTCACTTGTTGCCCAAAAATTCTGTGAACATCAATGATAGTCTGTTCTTCTTCAGAAGTAAAGGATCCTCTTGAGTTCAGGTCTCAAATAGTTTATCCATCTCAACCTGCAACTCTTGCCACACTCTGCAAGCCTGCAAGTACCCCAAGCCAAAATAAAACTTTTCTCACTCACAAACTCATGAACTTGAAAAATCTAATTAAAGTATATATATATATCTTGCATGCTCTTTGGGACAGAACTCCAGCCATGACCATGGGTGTAATGTGTTTGCTGAGCTTCTCATCTTCTTCAGGTGACCATAGACCTCTCTTCACCTTCTGTTTGCCGCAGCAGCGGTGGCCCATCTGAACCCAGCTTTAATACACACCTTCCCGATAAAGAGTTTAGGTTTCACATTTGTGTATCATACACATTAAAGGCCATCACTAACAGGCGGTTTCTGTGCTTGTCGTTGGTAATGAACTATCTACAGATAATATATGTACATATAGAGCATATATATATATATATATACTTGTTTAGAATCAGATGCAAAATAGGTCAGATTTTCAATCCAAACAGATAGTCAATTATTTGATTAATTAATTAGTGTAAGAGAGAGACTCCTATGTACTAGTGTGTCATATGCAAGACCAAGGCCAAGGCAACCTTTAAGTATAATATATGTTCCATATTCAATAATTGCCACACAATTACATGCACATTCTTTCTACAATAAGGATTTTATAGTAAGAAAATGCACCCAACATTCTTAGGACTGCGTACCTATAATGCATTTTAAAGTGACACCTTATTTATATATATTAGGTTCTCAATCAAAAGTTATCTCTGCAAAAAGTATTCACTATTCTTAGATATATAGGTAAAATTTAAATGCGAATAAATAAATGGCTAAACAATTACTAATTTAGTCAATTTTTGGCATGTATAATCCTTAAAAGAAAATCTAAAACTGAACTTTCCAGTAATTGTTGAATCACAGCAATAAAAATAAACGTCCTTATTTTTCTTAAATATTAATATCCGTACTGAAGAAAACTTTACTATATATATATATATATATGTATATACATTAATGTTAATTGTACACAAGACATCTAAGCAAAATATAAGATTTTTTTTTATACAATGGAGAAAATATATGAATAGATGCAAGTGTGGTGAATTGTCCCGGCCGCGGGTTAGGTATTTCTCTTCAACCTATTGTTTACCGATTCAAACTCTTCCTCTCCCTTTTTAGTGTAGCTTAGAATAATAATGGTCGCTTGTAAATTCTCACATGTGAATTAGACCACTTGGATCGCAGTAGTGTGTTCGCCCCCATTACAACACAAGTTTAAATTCTATATGTAGAGTAGAGCAAATATTTAAAGACTATTTGATAACCATATTTTTGTTTTTAGCTTCTTAAAAAAAAAAAACTAAAAAGCTTGTTTAAGAACTCGCTTCGCCATATAGGTCACTAAATGAACTTGAATATCGTTTTCCAAACAAAAACGGGTGAAGCTTATGTTTGTGTAATAATAAAACTTCATAATAATTTGTTGAATATTTTGTTTTGTTAAGTGCATCAATTTGTGTGTTCGTAATAATTTTATACCATTAATTTACCAATAATGAAGATATGCACCTTCTCCGAAATTAGAGAAACCCTACATTTACAATGACATTTGGGCAACATTAGGAGATCCCTTTAAATGATCTTTATTTGTGCTTTTAATTGGGATTCTATGACCTCATCAAAGAGTGAGAACTGATGGACCCCAATTCAAAACATTTTATTCCCGGAGGTGCAAAATGACGATTTTGCCCTTGGTTGACCCTTCGGTTGACTTTTTGCGTCGTAACTCGTACGACGCATTCACTTGTATTTTCTTGACGTGCTCGTCGCTACGAACGCGTAGACGCGAGCCGTACGTCGTTTGGACTCCGAACGAATATTTTACGGGCGTTGATTTTTCGACGTTTCCCGTGTTTCCAAATTTGGGCTGTTTTGAATTATTGGGCTGGGACCCATTTGGCAGCAGGCCACATGGCCTATCCCTGAAATTGGGGGATTTGGTCTGGCTCACTTGAACCCGTGACTTTCTCCCTCTCTTCCTCTTCTTCTTCTTCTCGGCTGCACCAAGCACAAATGCTTGAAATCTGCTCATGGCACCAGCCTTAGAACCTGCCACCTTCGTGCCTCTCTGCAACCAGCTTCGTGCTGGTGAGGCCATGGCCTTGAACCCAGACATAACCAAGTTTGCAGAAAACCCAAAACTCCCAAATTTGCTCAAGGCACCCGAGCCTTCCCCGACCCATTTTCGCGTCGATTTCGACCCCAAGGGTCCTCTTTCTGGTCACCATTGGACTCACCAGGGTCCCTGCAACCATGCTCGAGCCATGGATGGCCGAGATCGGTCGAGATTCAATGTTCTGGAGCTCGGCTCACTTGAACCCGTGGACTTTTCTCCAAATCCTGGCCAACTCAGGCCTATTTTGGCTCCCAAAGTGGTATAACTTTCTTCTCCTTGACTCCAGCTTCATTTTGGCTTTTGAATCATTGAATTTGGTTGAGAAATGAGTGAGTTATGAAGCTTTGAAAAATTCCCAGAAATCCGGCCAATTTTCCCAGTTTCCGGCGGCCGGAAAAAGACCAGCGTCGACCGGCGCTGACGTCATCGGACCGGGTTGGACCGGCCTTGCTGACGTCAGCAGACCGGTTCAGACCGGACTTGCTGACGTCAGCATTGACCGAACCGGCTTGAGCCGAGCCGCGTTGACGGCTTGAGCCGAGCCGTGTTGACCGGCTCGAGCCGAGCCGAGTTGACCGGCTCACCGGCTCAGCTGACCAGCTCGCGCGTGAGCCGCGCGTGGAGCTGCGCGTGGAGCCGTCGGCTCCGATCTTCAAGCCGCGCGTGAGGGCGCGTGGGAGGTCCAATTTCGATTCTGTTTTCACGGGTCGACTCGTGACGACGTGTACTACCTCGGGGTAGTATGCATGTTAATTTTCTAGGTGTTTTGGACCTCCAAATTGAGAAAACAAGGGATAGGTTTAATTAATTAGTTAATTCGTTACCTTTATGAGGTTTATCATTGTACCAGTGATATCTCATATAGGTGAGGCCAAATGGCAACGTGTGGCGGCGTGTGTGACGGCACACGACGGCCCACGGCGGTGGTTTTGGGGTTTCCAACCCTGAAACTCCGTTTTCGGGTTTCCGAACGCCGTTTTCTTCGTATTTTCAATTACTTTATTAATCTTGGGTGTTCCAAAATAGGTTTGGCGACCCTTGGCGCTCGGAGGACGTACGTTTGGACTTCCCGGCTTCGGTATTTGTGAGTGGGCCCTTTCCCTATACTATATAAATGTGTTTTATGTTTGGGAAATTATATTTGACTATGCCTACGTTACTTGTGATTTTAAATTGGTATTTGACTCGTATTTTAGTAGACCTCGTATTATTGTGGTATTTACTTGGTTTACTAGCTTAGCTCGGTAATCTTTTGGGCTTTGGAAATTAGTGGGCTTTGGGCCTCTAATTCCATTTGGGAATTTCACCATATTTTTGGTGAAATTCCGTATTGATTCTCTACGCGTATTGCTAGTATTGATCCGGCACTATTTTAGGGAATTTAGGGAATTAAGTATTTTAATTCCCTACTAGTACCTATTTGCGATTATGGGTTTTTATACTCGCTTGACGGGCCTTGGGCCGTATTTAGGCGAACCTTAGATATGGTAAACTTCTACCGTATTTTGGGTTCACCTAGTTTGCCATTAAGTTGGTATTACTATACCTTGGTACCCATGTGGCGTATTCTTGGTATTTCACGTATTTTAGCTATATGTTTGGTATTTCGGGTACGGCCCCGAGAATACCAAATATATATTGATTAGTTTGAGGGCATCCCTTATCGGGAAATTACCTCACATTGTTTTATGTAGAGTACTTCAGTAGTATGTTTTCATACGCTCAACTAGGTTGCTTACACGGTGTTTAGTGTACCGTCCGGGGCCAGGACCAGCTTCACGTGATTGTTCACACGCACCTATACGCTCGCTATGGACCCATAGCAGGTGCCAGCCTGTTCTAGGTCGCCTGGGCGACTCGAACTCGTTGTGATGCGCATACGCGCCAGCTTCACGTGATTGTGTACACGAGCGTACTGTTACTTATACACCCAGCCTGTTCATGACAGAATATATCTGTATGAACTTGTGTGTTTGCAATACCTAAACGAGCATGTATCTTGTAGTCTTGGATTGTGGACCATGACCACTTTCACGTGATTGTTCACACGCACCGATACGCTCACTATGAATCCATAGTTGGTGCCAGCCTGTTCTAGGTCGTATGGGCGACTCGAACTTGTTGTGATGCGCAGATGCGCCAGCTTCACGTGATTGTGTATATGAGCGTTTATTTTATAGTTTTATGTGGTGGTGTTGTCACCGATTTTCACTGATGCCACGGGGACATTTATTTGGTTTACGGGTTTTCCGTAGATCCTTATTTTACGAACCTTCGGGTAAAGTATTTTAATGCCGAACGGTGACTTTCTGCCCGTTTCGGATGGTAAGTATATTTCCGTACTTACCTCGTTTTCTACCTACTATCTTAGTACGTTTTCTGAAACGGTTTTCCAACCAACTACTTGATTTTGACGGCGAGGGGTTACTATTTTCAGAAAACAAAGGTTTTTACAAAAATGACTATTATTGGCCCACTCACCTTTCTGTTTTTGCGCCCCTCCAGGTTTAGTGGCTGGAGCTGTTGACGTTCGAGGCGGTGGTATGACGAAGTTTCAAATTCTTTGGTATTGTATACACTCTGTATCCCGTACTTTGTACGACTTACTGTTGTATTAATTCTTCCGCCCGTACATTTGTGTACACATTGATCTTAATTTATTCATATATTCTTATTTCTTTCAAATTGGCTTTCGTCACCCTACGTGGTGTCGGCCAGCACACTCGACTTTTGGGTGTCCACGTGTACATCCGGGTCGGGTTGTGTCAGAGGTGGCTGACGCCAGGCTGGCGTCAACCAAGTATTTTATATTTTTTTTGCGTCAGGCGCGTGCATTACACGCGCGAGTGAGGCGCGTCCCGACAAGGTCGGCAGCGGGTGGGGCCCGCCTGTCGGCCACTTCAATTGTTACTGTTGGGGAAGCCACGTGGCTTCTCTTGGACCGTGCGATCTCAACGGCTCTTTAATTTGGGCCGTTGGATCTGCAACGGTAATAAAAAAATAAAAAAAAGGATTTAATATCAACCGTTGGATCTCAGATCAACGGTTGATATTAATTCCTTTATAAATTAAAAAAATGTTTTAAAATTCTGAAAAGTTACCGTTGTGACACGTGTCACAATTTGGAGTGTTGAAATTCAATTTTTTTTAAATCCAACGGCAGAGATTAATTAGGTGAATAAAAAATTTAAAAAAATTGTAAAAAATCTGTAAAAATCGGGAAATTTTTTTTAAAAAATTTGTAAATTATGAATGGTGGTGTGAGATTTCTGAGGATGGATGGTGGATTATATGGAGGATTCAGAAAGTATTAGGTTGTTGATAATGCCACGTGGCGCAACAAATAAAATTTTATCCGATATAACAAATAAAATTATTTTGAATTATTTTATAAATAAATAAAAAATTACAAATATTTTATTGTTATTGGTTTTTCGGATAATGACACGTGGCACAACGAGAACGATTAAAAATCTTATCCGAAATTACAAATAAAATTATTATGTATTATTTTATAAATATAAAATACTAATATTTTATTGCCAATTGCCAGGGCAATTTAATTGTAGGGGTGGAGATGTAAAAAAGAATTGAGAGGAGAATACATTGTTCATTAGGGCAATTACTGTTCATTGGGATGGATTGAATAGTGATTGCCTGGGG
>CM031085.1:11290478-11326015 GCA_018257905.1 Gillenia trifoliata | reverse complement strand
TTTACTTTTTGACCCACTCACCGTTTTATGTTTTGCGCCCCTCCAGGATTAGTTGGCTTGGAGCTTTCGACGTCGAGACGCGGTGGTATGAAAATGTAGGGGTTCTCTACACTTGTAATTAATTTGTATCCTCTACTCTGTTCACAACTCATTATTTTATTACTATTCTTCCGCCCGCACACTCCGTGCACTCTGACTCGTATTTAATTCAATTTTCCTTATTTATTCTTTATTTCATTCTTAAAATTTCTAATTGGCTTTCGTCACCTAACACGTGTCGGCCAGCACCTCCTGCCACCTGGCTTGTCTGGTTGTGGGGCGTGTCAGTGGTACAAGTGGTTATTTTGCACATAGAGGTGTTGGGTTAAAATCCAATTAAAAGCATTTTTGAAATTGTTTTTTGAGGGAAAACAACTACTTGAAAGTTATTGTTAACATGAGAGTGAAATAAATAAATATTAAAAAATGTAGTAGATGTCGCAAATGGTGGTTTGGTGTAGTGGTACAAGTGGTTGTTTTGCACATGGAGGTCTTGGGTTCAAATCCAATTGAAGGTATTTATGAAATTATTTTTAAAGTCGCCAGAAAAGTTTGCCGACCGGTTACCGTCGCCGGAAACTCTCGTTGGTCGGTCGAAGGAAAATATAGTAAAATAAAGGGTTTTTTAGATATAGGCCCTTGTAACTCTTGTTTTCCAAACTTAAACCCATCTATCTTTAAACATTCAAATAAAACCCAAAATTCGAACTTGTTGACATGTGGGAAAATAAGTAACCTATTATTACAAATTATTTACAACTTATGCCACAATACCCTAATTATGTTAATGAAGCAATTTAACATTTTAAAATTCAAATAGTAGGTGCACTATTTGTGGGAGTGAAAAACTGGATTTTTTCAAGAGTTGACTTCACAATTATAAATTTATGGTATGCAAATAATTTACCTATACTTTTTATATAAAATATAGTTAAATTAATTTTTAATCAAATAACATATCTCTATTTTTGTACTAATTAATTTACCTATATATAAATTTATTTATGATTAGCACGTTATTTATTTTTGTAAGTAAATTATTTTGCATTTATTATTATTTTATATGCAAATAATTGACCTATATTTTTATGTAAAATACAAGTAAATTAATTTTAAACCAAATAACATTTCTTTATTTTGTAGGTAAATTATATTGCATGAATTTTTACATATATTAGGCATGGTTTTTTTTTATTATATACATGTGTGTGTGTAAAATAATTTACCTACACTTATATGTAAAATATAATTTTCGTGACATTAATTAAGCATGTATTATTACATATATTAGGCATGTTACATCCCGTCCCTAATTTTATTGTATTTTATTCCCCGACGGTGTGAAATGACGAAAATGCCCCTAGTGGCTTATTGAGTCCCACGTGGACAATTATTTTTTTATTCACTTATTTTCGTACTTTCGACGTATTTTTCACCATGTACGTTTCAATACGAACCCGTAGACGCGAACGGCACCTGATTCGGGCTTGTAACGAACAAATACCGATCAGGGGCAAAATGGTAATTTGCCACGAGCAGTATTTTGAAACCGTGGATTACCCATGGTTTTGCAAGGCCAGTGGCCTGCATCTGTTTCAGACTGAAATCCCAGCTTTCTTCTGCATGCAGGTCGACATGCATTGGGCAAATTCTGTTTTAGCAAAACTAAGCATGACTGACCTTTAGCTTTAAAACCATGCACTCTGTGTGCATCACTTCATACAGCTTTCAGCCAATAACTCTGCCATTTTCTTCCCGAGCCACACACATACATTTCAGCCTTGCATGCAACCTGCAATTCCAGTCCCAAAGTTACTCTAGACACCCATTTCGATCCCCAGCCATCTCAGCCTCCCTGTGAACAAATGAACCTGGTGTTCTGTCGCCATCACCCTTGAACAAATTCTGCCGTTTGTAAACCCAGGAGAACATGGTTACTGTGAACTCAGAAACAGCTCAGGGCACCCACCACCTTCACCGTGTGATTTGTGACTCACCTTCGAGCTCCAGGAGCTCCAGATCATCACCACCAGCCTATTCTTCATCATTTCTGGGCTACTGTCGAGCCCAATAACCTCGAACGCGCGAAGAATCAATCTCGGCCATCTTCTCCGTCGAGTCCCCGATCGACCCAACTCGGTCACTCCAGCTTCGAAACAGCCTGCAACCACCATTTCTGGACTTCTGGGGACCCTGCAACTCAAACCCAGGTCCTGCATGTCGGATTCTGGACGAATCAAGTGAACTCGATTTTTGGCCGAGAAGCTCGAGCTCAACTCCGGCCACCTCAGGTCAATTTCTGACCTGAAACTAGGTAAATTCGAACCCTGCATACCTCCAGCTTCAATTCGACTTAAGATTCGTGAAATTTGGTTGAAATCTGAACTTTCTGCAAATTTCCAGAAATTCCGGCGAGATCTCCAGTTTTCGGCGCCGGCGAGCGGCGGACAGAGTTGCAGCGGCGTGACGTCACTGAACCGGCCCGTGACGTCAGCAAGCCCCGGTCCAACCCGGTCCGAATCGGGGAATATACCCGAGGTATATTCCGTTGACTTTTAACGCCGTCAGGGAATATTCTCTAACGGTAACGGAATATTCCGTAACGCCGTTAGAGAATATTCGGTTAACTAAACAGAATATTCTGTTAAAGTTAACGGCACGCCGTTAACTTTAACAGCGAGTGCACAGTCGGCGCCTGGCGCGCTTGTGAGCGCGTGGGCACGCGTGCGAGCGCGCGTGAGCGCGCGTGCTGGCGCGTGAGCGCGCGTGTGGGCGCGTGACGGCGCGTGACGGCGCGTGGGCGCGCGTGACGGCGCGTGCTGCCTTGTGGCGGCGCGTGAACCCATTTTCCGACTATTTCAAGTCCCGAATCGATCAAACAAAGGCGATTTCAAGTCTTTTTCATTACTTTAAATTGGAATAGACCTGTAAAATGATTAGTTTAGTAAACTCTCATATAGGTGAGACCTATTCGGAGGAGCAACGAGCTCAAGCACGCTACGGAGGCTATGATCCGACCACGTATCAGTGAGTGGGCCTAGTACTTAACCTCTTTTATATTACTATAATATGTTTTAAGGTGTTTTATGAATTATATGTGTGGCATGCCTATTTTATGAACTTAGAATATTTTGTGATATCCTCTATTAAATGATTATTGATTTATGTTTTGGTTTATGATGAAACTTGGCATGCATACACATGATTTTAACTGTATTACTTATCACGCATAATGCACGGTGTTAGCACTGTCCGGGCCAGGACCAGCTTCACGTGTATGTTCACACGCACCGACACGCTCACCTTGGATCCATTGTAGGTGCCAGCCTGTCTAGGTCGCCTCGGCGACTAGACTCGTTGTGACGCACATTTTGTGCCAGCTTCACGTGCATGTAGTGCTAGAGCGTATTATTTTAACACCCAGCCTGTCATGTAGCTACTTTCTGCATGACTTGTGTGCATGTTTTATGCGATAAGTAATGATTGATTTTCACTGTGATAAATGTTTTATACCTGTATCCTTGTGGGCGTTGGCCCGTTTACTTGTGTTAGATACTTATTTTTAGTATTAAATATTTTGTTAAATCTACGGGTTTTACTGTGAAGGGTTATACCAAGGTTTTGGAAACGTTTTACTTAAAAATTGTTATTGGCCCACTCACCCTTGTTTTTTCGCCCCTCCAGGACTTAGACATTAATTGGTGACGATTCGGTGGTGGCAGCTGTTGTAGCTTTATTTCTTTTCTGCAGTGTATGTTTAAGTACTCTCTACTGTTCTGTTAATTATCCATCCTTCGGATGGGAATAATTTTCTTTACTGCACCTAGCTCTGACACTATGTAATAATGGGTTCTACCCACATTACACTTCCGTATTTCCGTAAAACTCTGATTTTATTTGTTTCTTTTCCCTAATTCCTTATTTTATTCTTCTTATGACTTCGTCACTCCTACGGAGTGGTCGGTCAGCACGCCTCGAATTCCGGTGTCCACCTGGATATTCGGGTCGGGGTGTGTCAAGGCATGTTTTATTGTTATTATATATAGGGCAATGAATTTGTAACATTAATTTTTTTTTTCTTTTTTTCTTTTTGGAAAGTCATTAATTCTCCCTTACTACCCGTATGGAATTAATTGTGTACATCAAACATTCAAAAATGGGTATTTTAGGCATCCAAAAAATTTAAAATGTGTAAAGTCAAACATAATTAATGAATTTGCTTATGTGGAGTCTAGTCAATGGGTTATATTAGAGTAAAAAACTTATGTCGGGTTTTATATAGAGAAAATTAAATTTCAGAGGCTAAAGTCATATTTTCAGTAAAATAAAGTGGCAATTTTGTAATTATATTGAATTGCAATGTAATTTTATTAAATGATTTTGTTGACTTTTCAACTAGTACCTAAACTAAAAATGTAGTATTTTTTCTTAAATTTGCCCAAAATAATAAGGATTAATTATATTTTATATTTTTAAATTGGATCATGAGATTTTAATTTTTTACAGTGCCCCTTAAGGTTTTGAAATGTATCAATTTATACATTTTGTATATTTGAATATCTAATTATCTATTAAATTGATAAGTTTTTTAGGCTATAAGGTACAAATGTGGCTTAAATGTCAATCAACCTAGTTACGGATTTCATGCTCCCTATGTCATCAATTTAATGAAAATTCAAATAATTTATTAGATATAAAGTGTAAATTGATACAATTTTAAAATCTTAAGGGACAATGTGAGAAAATTAAAACCTCGTGGCCCATTATAAAAATCACCTCAAACCTTGAGAGTGTAGAAATTCAAGTGTACAAGAATAATGACACGCCTCGCAACCGGACAAGCCAGGTGGCAGGAGGTGCTGGCCGACACGTGTTAGGTGACGAAAGCCAGTTAGAAAATTTAAGAATGAAATAAAGAATAAAGGAAATTGAATTGAATAAAGACAAAGATCAAAGTATGGGATACAAATTTAATACAACTGTAGAAAATCCCTACATTGTCATACCACCGCGCCACGACGTCGCAAGCTCGCAGTCCACTAACCTGGAAGGGCGCAAAACATAAAACGGTGAGTGGGTCAAAAAGTAAAGTTTGATAAAACCGTTGTTTTCAAAAGTCTAGTAACCCCTCGTTTGAAAACAAGTATAGTTTGAGAAAATACGTCATACCCGTAGGCATGAACCTCAAAACACTACCATCAAAACATTCGGGTACTCCCCGATAATAATTTACTGATCTGCTCACCCATATGTAAACACACATGCCCAAGTGGCTAACCCACAAGGAACAAGCTAGGTATAAAGAATTATGCTGAGTACTCCAATGACGCGAGTCTAACGCTAAGCGCTGTGCACAAAGTGCGTCACACAAGTTCGAGTTGCCTAGTGCAACCTAGAACAGGCTAGTACCTACAATGGATCCAAAGCTGCGTAACGGTACTAGTAGTGACTACTCCAAACGTCAAGGCTAGTCCTGGCCACAAGACTGAGTACTAATATCTGGGGTGTTATACATCTACTTTGTCCAGTTTCTGGACACCCACGTTGGAGCTGCTGGGTTCAGTTGTACAAGGTTTGGGTTTGTTTTGGAGAAGCCAAAAGGCAGGGAGAAGGCCACGGCTTCAAGTTTTGAAGCTTGCAGAAAAAAAAGAAAGTGGGGAGGGGAGGAAAGGCTCGGCCACAAGGAGCCAAAACCAGACAAATCCCAGAAAATCTGGGATTAGCCACATGGCCTGCAGGCAAATGGGCCCCAGCCCAAACAACCCAATTTGCCCCAATTTGAAATACGGGAAACGCCGAAAATCAACGCCCGTAAAATACTCTTTCGGTGTCCGAATGACGTCCCGCTCGCGTCTACGCGTTCCTATCGACGAGCACGTCAAGAAAATACAAGTGGAAACGTCGTACAAGTTACGACGAAAAAGTCAACCGTAAAGTCAACCCAGGGGTAAAAACGTCATTTCCTACTTCCGGGAATAAAATAAGTTAAAACTTTGAACGGGCTGTGACAATCTACCCCCCTTATAAAACTTTCGTCCCCGAAATTTCCATAAGAAGTACAATGAGGTAGATTAGAATACAACATTGTTCACAATACATCCTTCCCAGGCCGCTCCCCCGAAAGGGATGCAGGGGAAGGAAAACAATTGTTCGAACTGAAAGTTGGCTAACAGTTCTCCGACGTCACCACGACTCAAGGTGACACCGGTGCCTCGAAGTTCAATCAAAAGAGGGATAAACGACTAGCTGAACGAGTAATCAGTCGTCCGAAGGACTTCTGACAGAGGGCACCAGCTACTACGTTTGCACGACCGGGAGGGTATTCGATTGTGCAATTGTAGTCACCGATCAGCTCCATCCATCTCATTTGACTGAGATTGAGGTTCTCAAAAGAGAAAAGATTTCAGAACTTCGGTGGTCAGTGAAAAATTCTGCACGTCACACCAAAAGGGAAAATGTCGCCAAAACTTCAGAATAAAGATACTGGCAACCAGCTTCGAATCATGGGTAAGATAATTCATCTCATGCGGTTTCAGTCGTCTGAAGGCATGAGAGATTATCCATCCATGATGTATTAGCACGCAATCTAACCCGCTCAGTGACGCATCACTGTAGATTCCGTAGTACCGCTGTCGTTGGAAAGTGCTAATACAAGAACAGGAGTAAGACCAAACTTGAGCAGTCGGAAAAAAAAATTTGCTCGTGGTCGTCGTTCCACACGAATGTTAACGTCCTTCCTGGCAAGTTTCGTGAGAGGCGGAGCAACAGAAGAGAAATCCTTCACGAAACGTCGGTAAAAACCGACTAAGCCAAGAAAGTTTCGAATCTTGTAACACTTCTGCGGTTGCTTCCAGGTCCTCGCCACTGTAACCATCTGGGGATCGACAAGAAAGCAATCCGCAGGAATCACATGCCCCAAAAAGACACATGATTAGGTCAGAACTGGCACAAACTGAAAACTCCGTAATTTTAACAATTCAGGCGCAAGTACTTTTGCATGATCGGCCCCAGAATTGGAATACGCCAGAAGTCAACTAAGAAGACTGTCACGAACTTGTCGAGATACGGGCGAAGTACTCGAGTCATCAAGTTCATGAAAGTTACTGGGGCAATTGTCATTCCGAAAGGTATGACAAGAAAACTCGTAAGGCTCGCAATGAGTCCAGAAGGTGGTCAAGTAAACAACAAAGTTCTTGATCTATAGCTGACAATAATCAGTCCATAGATCGATCTTGGAGAAAAACTATGCACTTCGGAGCTGGTTAAAAAAGATCATCGATTCTAGGCAGGGGATAACAGTCTTAATCGTCGCCTGATTCAATTGCCTATAATCGATGCAGAGTCTTAAAGTATAGTAACTTCAAACGAACAAACAAGACTAGAGCTCCACAAGGTGAAGTGCAAGGCAGAAAGAATTCCTTGGCAAAAGTGCCTGAAATTGAAATTTTCAACTTCCACCACTCACGTGGAGTCGAAAGATAAAAGGTAAGAGAAAGAGATACGGTCAATACCTGGAGAGATCGATGGTGAAAACCACTTCTCGATCAGGCGATAATCCAGGTAGATCGCTAGGAAAGATCCCAAGAAATTTTGTTGACAACCGGTACCTTGTCAACAAAAAGAGAAATTCCAATTTCCAACACCGCACATATGGTACAACTAGAACTCAACAGTTTCGTTGCACTCGTAGTTGAAAGTCAACTTACGAGTCGATTTCTCCGATACTCGCCGATAAACGTCACAGTCGTTATGCCAGGTGGCAAGAAGGTGGTCAACCTCCGCCGACAATCCACACTGGCACAAAATTGAGGTAACAATCCATTCCTAGGATCACGTCGAAAACCACGACATCGAGAGGAATGAGATTGGCAAGCAGACTTGATTAGCGATGATAACGGAGTATCATCGACAAATCCACAGAACAAGACAAACTTTGCCTCACGGCATAGCAATTCCAAATCGTACCCGGCAGGAGTACAATGTGGTCGAGTAGTTTGAGCAAACAAAGTGAAATAGATGAGTAGGTAATACTTGGATCCGTTTGGATCTCAAGTAAAAAGTCCAAAGAAAGTTTAACGTTTCCGAAACAAGATCAGAATCGTTCGGAGTATCATGCTGGTCGAAAGTACAAACTCGCCCAAGAGCCAACAGCGCTCCACACTGGAACTGCCCGGCACCACCAGGATACAGAGCAGCGTAACCAAGATTCAGGAGAAAGGTTCCAGAGTATGGAATGACATTGCCTTGGCAATGTACGTCTCCACCGAAAGTAGATTGTTGATAGAAAACTGTTCGTCCAACTTACTGGATCAGAATAGGCCAAAGGTTGGTTTTGCCGGTACTGCGAACATTGGTTAGCTCTGTATCCCAATCGTCCACAGCCATGGCACACTTGAGTTTCTTGCTTATACTCACCCAAAATGACGAGTGTCGCAACGATGACAGAACTGGGCGATAGACTGGGTGAAATTACCCAGTAACGGAACGGGATCCACCAGTGAATCAACCTCCACGGTTTAAGGTAGAGTTGATCCACTACTGGATGATTCAGAGCTGAACTTCCACGTTGAAAGACAGATTCTTTCGGAGACCGAAAGAATGACCGCCCCATACCCAACCATTGGGTGCAAAAATGCCGATTCGGGTTTTGGTGTTTCTCGGCCAAACGCCACCAGTCAAGGTCTGAGCAAGGTTCCTGGGGCTTCCAGGAGTTCAAAGGTGATTAGTTTAAGGTACTTTAGGGTTGGTTTCAACAAGAAATGGCCGAAGTTCGAAATCGAACCTCGCTGGAAAAATTTTCAAAAATCAAGTTTCAAGGATTACCTGGGAACGAGTGGTCCAGGGTCAGTAAATTGAGGTCAGCAAAGATGGTGGTAAGGCCAGTGTTCTCCCTTGGCCAAAGGATGGCCCAGAGAGAAGGGAGGAGGCCTCGGGTGTCTTGAGTAGATTTTGGTTTGCAGAAACTAGAGAGGGACCAAGATGGCCACTTGATCAGCCAAGTGAACCAGCCACGATGCAAGATCCTCATCGGCGTTCGAATACGAAGATTCGATAAAAAGTCAAACTGTACTCAGACAGTGGATACGCAGCAATTAGAGTCAAAACCAAAGTTATTGTCAATCACCGTCACTCGTGGATATGCAATCCATACCGTCGCCAAAGCGATTAGTCAAGATAGCCGCACCTGCACAAGTGGGAAGATGATCGATTTGAATGACAAAAGTCATGAGTGGAAAGAAAACGTCAAGACCAGAAGTACGAAAAAGTTCACCAACTTTCGAAGGAAAATGAGTCTCGACAAACCAAACAGTCGTAGAGACTCCACACAGTTAAACAACACCACGAAGATGGACATTGTCCAAAACTACCAAAAACTAGTAGTTACGAATTGTTCGAGAAAAGTCGACCGACAGGTTCGGTTTACGATCATCAAAAAGGTCATTGCAGTCGTCACGTGCGGAAAGTAAGGTACAAGAATTTCACGGTGATACTTTTCCATTTCCGAAGGAAAATGGAAAGTGGTTGAAACAATAGAGAGGAAAATCCGTCCCCAAGCCTTCACTGCTAACAATTTGAACATCCGCTGACGTACTCAGCGATGGCCAAAACTACCACAAGAAGTAGAAAACGCGTCCAGTCAAGCAAAACCAAAAGTTCACGCGTTACCCGTAGGTTAAAGTCGTCGGTTTAAGTGTAAAACACTAGCAGTGCAAAGGGTTTGTGAAACTAGGTCTCACGAATTTAGTCCACTGGAACTTGTCGAACACGAAAATTAGTCAACAGGTTCCGCCAACATCAACGCCTAGCGTTGTCCCCAAGGGAAAGTACTTGATGAAAGATCATCCGTTGTGTCAAACTGACACCACACTCCGAAAATACGACAACTGAACCAGTTTCCCGATTCAGTGCGATTCCATCGGAAATCAATAAATAAACGTCACACGTAACATCCGAGTTCCTCGTCAACCAAGCTCAAGGTCGCACCGAGTTAAGTACGAAAATTCTACGCGTACCGAAAAGTAGTGACAAAACTATCAAAATCGGGAAAACTGCCCGAAACTGCGTAAAACCTGACGTCAAGGTGGTATGACACTAAGAAGAACTTAGAATTAACCCAAGGAAAACAATACACCAAAAGTGTAAAGTTCGGAAAATTCTCGATTCCAGAACAAAGAATTCACGAAATTCGAAGTCTGATACCACAGACAGGTACGGAGTACCGAAGGAAGAGCCTAGGTTACGAAAAATCATGCTCTGATACCAATCTGACACGCCCCGCAACCGGACAAGCCAGGTGGCAGGAGGTGCTGGCCGACACGTGTTAGGTGACGAAAGCCAATTAGAAAATTTAAGAATGAAATAAAGAATAAAGGAAATTGAATTGAATAAAGACAAAGATCAAAGTATGGGATACAAATTTAATACAACTGTAGAAAATCCCTACATTGTCATACCACCGCGCCACGACGTCGCAAGCTCACAGTCCACTAACCTGGAGGGGCGCAAAACATAAAACGGTGAGTGGGTCAAAAAGTAAAGTTTGATAAAACCGTTGTTTTCAAAAGTCTAGTAACTCCCTCGCTGCTTGAAAACAAGTATAGTTTGAGAAAATACGTCATACCCGTAGCATGAACCTCAAAACATCACATGAAAACATTCGGTAATCCCCCGAGCAATAATTTACTAATCAAGCCACCCATATGTAAACACACATGCCCAAGTGGCTAACCCACAAGGAACAAGCTAGGTATAAAGAATTACGCTTAAGTACTCCAATGACGCGAGTCTAACGCTAAGCGCCGTGCACAAAGTGCGCCACACAAGTTCGCGTTGCCTAGTGCAACCCATCGTGCCAGTACCTACAAAGGATCCAAAGTCGCAGAATTCGCATCGGTGCTGACTACTCCAAACGCCAAGCCTAGTCCTCGGCCACAAGATCGAGATTAATACTCTCGTGGTGTTATACATCTACCCACGAAAGCAATGTGATGAAAACATGCATGGCAATATAATACGAATGTTCTACCTCCAACAAACGATATGCGATATGAACTATGCTAACAGCTTTAAAGAAAGCGTTGAAAGCCATAATGGTATATATATATACTTATCAAACAAAGACCCACACTCACTTGTAGGTAGCCTGGCCGTAAGCATTCCCGTCCGGGTAGCCCCGTAGTCCTCTCGATAGGCCCCACCTCTATACGAGATATCACCGCATAATGATTAACTATAAAGGTCAAGAATTAATCTAATTAATTAAACCTATCCCTTTGCTTTTTGCAAATTGGAGGTCCAAACATTCAAAATTATCGTGCGTACTACCCTTGAGGTAGTACACGCTCGCCGCGAGCGCCCGTGAGTGCAGACCGAAGGACCTCCCACGCGCTCACGCCGTGGGCTCAAAGACGGGAGTCGCGGCTCCACGCGCGAGCCGGGCCAACGGGTTGGCGTCAACGTCAGCCAACGCCGACGGCTGCGGACTTCCCGGTTCGGCTGACAAGAAAGTCGGTTCAACCGCTTGCCGACGCCAAGAAGGCCGGCCCGGCGACGCCGGGCGCCGGCCATCTCCTCGCCAGACTTTGGCCCGCTGTCATCGCCGAATCCTGAAATATGGCTTCGCTTCTCGAGCCTCAAAGCTTCATAACTTTCGCTTTCAACTCCAAATTGACGTATTCAAGTACCAAAATGAAGCTAGAGATGAGTGAGAACAAGATTTTACTATTTTAAGCCAAACTGGGCTTTAAGTGGCCTGAAATGTCACTAAAGATCCTAATAAAAACTAGCTCCGTTTCCTATGCCAATTCAACTTCCAGCCTTGGGTTGGGCCCCAAGGTCTCCAGAGGTGGTTTGGTGCTGGCTCTGAGCTCTTGAGCTCCAAAACGTCAGTTTCAAAGTCGTGAGAAAATTGAGCTCCTGAAGAATTTTAAAAATTCGGGTTTGAAGCTTCGTGCCATTCGGTTCCAATACACCCTGGACTCCGGGTTCGAGCAAAGATGACAAATGAGTGTGGTTTGGGAGTAGAGAACCGAGAGAGGAAGTTTCCCTAAACTTAAGCCACGGTGGCTGTAAGCAATTTCACAAATTTCCTCGGGGTTTGTCCAGCTCGGACACCCACGTTGAGCCGCCGGTTCAACAAGGTTTGGGTTTGTTTTTGGTGAAGCCGAAGGAGAAGGCTACCGCTTCAAGCTTTGAAGCTAAGTAAAAAAAGAAAGCCGGGAGGGGAGGAAAGGCTCGGCCACAAGGAGCTAAAACTTGCATACAAATCCCGTAAAAATCTGGGATTGGCCGCATGCCTCGTGAGCAGCTGGGCCCCACCAAACAACCCAATTTGCCCCAATCTGAAAATATTGGAACGCTAAAATCAATGCCTGTGAAAATATTGCTTAGGTTCATTGATGTTTGCTTTCGTTTACGCGCTATGCTTCAGATTGACGAAAGTACATCGCCAAGAAAATATATGGAAGGCCAGACGAAGTTATGACGAACAAGTCAACCTTAAAAGTCAACCCAGGTAAAACGCTATTTCCTACTCCGTGAATAAAATAAGTTAAAACTTTGAACTACCAGATAAATAATATGAACAATAGTAGAAGAATGAAAGAAATACCGATGTTGATATTGAGGCTTGCATAAATACAATGTTTTAAAGATGTAATTTTGTCTATGTCCTCGCTTTATTTCAAGAGGCGCCCGTCTCATGATACAACAATTTATAACCAAGTTGAAGCATCGAATCTTCGTACTTCCGATAAATTTATATATTCTTGTACTTTCAAGACACGACTGAAAATTGATTGACATAATGGAATAAGAGTTGTAGAAACTCTTCACACAACTATTTGATGTCGAATAGGCCAGGCTTATAGAACCCAATATGCCTTTTCATGAAAAACTACCTTTTCATCTTATATAAACACCAACAGACACAACTATAAGGAGATCGCACCTTCACTCACACTGAATGCATCCTTTAAAAATATGCACTGACCGTTAACACATAATTTCCACCAAAGATATACGATACCGCTAAAGAGAGCAATTTGTATGAAACAAGTTCACCGGTACGAAATTTTGAAAAAATCTCCACTCCACCGGCTATGTAGCATCAAGGTCTAATAATGTGGAATCACAAAGTGAAACTTATATGTACATTTTTTATTATTAAACCAAGGCACTAAAATGACGGTAAAACCCATACAAGTCATTCTATATTGTTAGAGTCTAGTTTTTTTTTTTTTTTTTTACAAACGATAGCATTATTGGGTTAAATTATTAGTTGTTAGAGAAGAGGGGGATCAACCAGACGTAATGCATATGCATCATTACTTTCCGCTCATCGTTGTAAAACGTCATTTCCTTACAAATCAGCTTTTGTAATTTGATAACTTCCATTGTTTTTTCCTAAACAGCCTTGTTATACTCCTGCACAAAAACAAAAGCCAAAATTATTAAATAATTAAATTGATTTTTGTTCTATTAATTAATTATTAAAACCTTTTTGAAAGTAGGAGATTTTGTTTCCAGGACATTATTCTCTGTGGCGTTTCATAAGCCCGCTGCTTCCACCAAAACGGCAAAACCTACATAATAGCCGGTTGTTTTAAGAGTCTTTCGACACTGGTATTGGGGTACTCCTGGATTTTTTAACGGTTAGATTTTTATTTTAAAATATAAAAATCAAGATTCAACGGTTAAAAAATCCTAATATTCGCATCTTTAACACCCAAAAATTTTTGTTGTTTTAATGCCACACAAGCAAATTTCAATGGCAAGCATTGTGACTGCTTGATTACGGCTGATCCAACGCTGGAGCAATTTATCGTGATGTTGATGTAAATATAACCCACTACATAAATAATTGAGTGTCACGTCACTTACAAGACACATGTGAGCAACTCCTTAGGTTTCCTACAGTCATATGCGAATGTGACCTCACTGCATCAATCCCTGAGAGAGTCTCACTCACATGCAATGTGTTTTCTGCATACCGGCGTGAGCGTAATATTTCGAATTTTTTAATTGTTGAATTTTTATTTTAAAATATAAAAATTAAGATCCAACGACAGTACCTGTATCACTCCGTACTGAGCACCCAAAATTTTTTGGCGCATGTAGACTGGCCCCAAACACTTTTGCATCGTGTTCGTAGCAACTCTGGCGAACAACACGGTATATCTTCTGTGAATTAATAAATTAGGTCACTACTACTCACCCACAAAAAACAAAGAGCATTCAAACACATACATACTCAACTCACGAAATCACTTCAGTACCCCCAGCACGTGTCGATATTTGCTGGGTAAGTTCGCAGGAGGAGCCTAAGCATTTTCTGCTAAAAAGGTCAACCTCACTTGAGGTCCACCGCAAATTAATTGAGGAGGAGCTCATAATTTCAAAGACGCTAAGATTCATTTGAGGTCCACCGCGAAATTAACTGACTATTCAATGTCCGTACTATCTAATGGTACGCACTCCACTCAAGATTTTTCCTAAAAACAGACGAAATCATAATACAAACTATGTCATTATTTATCTCATCTAAGGTTACATCTGCACGCACATATGAGAATACAATTTACAAGCCTAATAATCTGTTTCCAACTTAAAGTAAACACATCGTGGAACGAAGCGCCTATCGCCTTCAAGGCTTCTTCCGTGCAACGTCAAGATCTAAATGTTATCCAAATCCCGCCGCTAAACGCTACGAACAGAGTTACGGCTAAAGGAATACCGACTGACATAAATAAATGTAGGACTCAGGCCCCGCGTTTAGGCAGTGCCTTCGAAGGCACTGACAACCCCATATGGCTGTTGGGTAAAGCATCGTCCCTTCCCCAATCCTCAACCTCAATTCTCTTTGGGGCTTCTTCTTAGTAGTCTCCTGCTCTCATCAACCAGTTCTGCTTGGTGAGTTATTGGTAATTTTCCTGTTCACGTCTGACTTGAAAGATGGGACTCTGCATCCTGCCCACTGAAATTAGAAATCTTCTGTGTGGCTTCTTTGACCTGCAAGGAACAATATTGCTTAGAATTTGATGGGAACACCAATATATGTGTATATAGAATGCTTATGTTATTTCGTTGAATAATCCTTACCATGAATAATAGTGGACTGTACATTATCTTCTTCACCAGGGGTTGTCTCTCCCACATTGATATCAGCAACTGATCCAGATGAAGTTATTCATCTGCAAACGGATTCTTCTACGCGCAGTGGCCTGGAGTTACAGAATCATCTGAACTTAATGGCTGTTGAGGCTCAGGGGCCTTCACCTTGATTCTGGCTCTGCCAACAGCAACTGAATCATCATTGACAGAATTCTTCATAGTGGCTAAGTCTTCCTTATTGTTGATTTCCGCATGTTTCTTTTCTCCTTTTCATCAGAGGTCAGACTCTGCTGTATTGCTTAGCCTGTATGGAACAATCAGAGTTAAGTTTGAAAATGCATATGAAACGACAATGAAAGTTATGAAGTTGGTCTCACAAGGACCCTTACTCTCGCATTAGTTGATTGCACCTCATCTTCTCCCCCGTCATCTGTATCTCTACATTACTACTGCAACAGACCCAGCTGAAATATTCATCTGCAAACGGATTCTTCTATGTAGGAGCAGTGCCTCTGAGTTACAGAACTGTCTGAATTTGATTGTTGTTGAGGCTACGGTCCTAATCATGATTCTACTTCTACCATCAGGATCACAACCGCAAGCTAATAGAATTTTTCCTACTGACAATTCTTGTTGTTGAATATCACATGCTCTTCCTCCTGCTCCATCAGAAGTAGACTCTGCTGCATATCCTCTCCAGTCTGCATGAAACAACTGCAAACTGACAAACTACAAAAGATTAACTACGCTATTTACTAAGGATACCTTACCTCTGTATAGTTGGATTGATTTCTCATTTTTCCCTTGCTAGAGAAAATGATTGCTGACAGATATTGACCAAATGAATGGTCCACTAATAAACGAAGTCTTCTTGCAGCAGAACCCTGATCTACAAAGTTATCCATATTTGTAGTAGTTGAGGATGTCGAGCCCTAATCTTGATTCCAGTTCCTCCAAGATGATCACCACCGTGGTTATCAAGATCCTTCCTCCGGTAGATCCCATCTAAACTATTGGAACACATCATTGACTGAACTGACAGGAAATTGCTCAGCAAATGAGCATTGAGATAAATAACTGTCCGTCATATTTCCCATTCTAGGTTTTTCGTCATCAAGCGATGCTTAGCTTCAGCTTCTGCCAATAACCAAATGAGGTGTTCTGGCAGACTTTCGGAACTAAATTGCTCATTGTACAAGCTAGACGCTATCTTTGCAGATCATGCTGGTACACAAGAACAAAGCAAAGGTTACAGTCAGACTTCATTTTTAAATATATTACGAATTAATTCTTTAAAAAAGATTAATTTTAGAAGTACACTAAGTATGATAGAAAACAACCAAGAATTACCAAAATTGTGGTTACAAGAAATAAGAAATTATTTATTTTACCCATACCAGCGATTTTGGAGTCTGTGTTACCCCATGCACCATTGAAACACGAGTTTCCTGGCAGCGTGGTACATGCATGACCAGATAGATGGGTCTCATTTCCAACAACCAAGTTCTTCTGACTCCGTCGACCTCACCGGAGCTCTCATAAAGGCAATTGTAGAACCTATCCAACAACTCTGTTGAGGGATACATCCTAGTTCACATGTGCCGCCCTGAAAATGCAAATCCATTATCATAATTGCCAAAGTCACTGGTAAAAGGTGAACCCAGCATAATGTTCCAGCTCTGCATTATCTGCGAATGCAATGGCGAGGAAGACTTTGGGTAATCAATCGGGCCGCCCAAAGACTCATATAGAACGCCTGATTTTCTTCCATTGTCAGATGGCCTCACAGTTGAGAAACACGAAGATCACAATATTTGGTCACTAGTTGTTAATATCTGTAAACTTTCTTGTATAAATTTAGGAGTAGAATAATGAACGTGACAAAAACAAAACAAATTATGGACATCTTACCTGATCTGCTTCACGCTCCAGCGATCTTCCATATCAGAGGCCATAAACTGGCTGAACAGGTAGCTGAGGGAGAGCATCAGGGTCATGTTGTCAGGACTTATCAGTCAACCACCTCATGATACCTTCCCGACTGCTTTTCACCTTGCATCTCTGATGTAGCTGTTTCTGAACTATATCTGAGGACTCATCAGGAGAAGACTGAAGGTTGTGGTAGGAGATAAAGTTCAGTTATATTCAGCTTTCACATATTTTGGTAACATCAGCCTTCTTCTGGTTTATGGAACAAGCCGACAGAGAACAAAGGCAATTCCTGTATCAGAGAGAGTAGTTTAGATATTATTCAGAACAAGTAATGGATTTATTTATCAATTCAAGGGCATCAGTTTCAAAATGTGCATTATCTCCAAGTATATATATGCAAAGAATGAATGAATAAGGCCAGCATTGCCGGAGGGCACCCGCCGACCAGTGCCATCAAGTTCTTCTGGAGTGCACGACATCGCGGCATGATCCAGCTGGCGCGCTCACCCTTGGGGGCACGACTCCCAGAAAACCAAGGTCTTTCTTCATCCCAACGCCATTGCTGGGTAGAGACAGACTTGCACTGACGGGATTCTTGATGGTCAGGTCCTTCCCTGTAGCCTTCCAGTATCCAGCATCAGTGGCCCTATTGACCATGCACATTTTGGGTACTTCCCATCCCTGGGGCAGAAGAAGAACCACTCTTGATCATCTCTGACTTATCACCGATAGTTCTGCGCAAGCACACCAAAAATTTACAATTACATACTAGGCCAACTACAGGCTACAAGCCGCAAGCTGCAAGCTTGACTACTATATTTGAATTGGGTAATCCAAATTCTTGCATTATCTTAAATTACCATTAATAGCTCAGCTCAGGCAGATAAAAATTACCATTTGTATCTATAAGCTTCAAGCTTATAAAATAATATTCGATATGAGTAATTGAAAAAATTGAATTATTATTTATAATTATTACAATTAGAGTGGAATTACGCAAGGAATCTGCTAGCAATAATGAGGAATTATTCATTGGTGAGTGTATGGAATAAAGGAAAATTCTCAACCCAGCCAATCAAATATTCTTATCCAGAAATTCCAAACCCTTCAAAATAAACAAACAACGACTATAAATTGAATTCAAAACCCCAAAAAATGGAAAGTAGAAACAGAAACAATTACTTGGCAAATCCCAGGGCTCCCATCTGCAGACATCGATTTCCGGGATGACTTGACCCGGAATCACGGCTGATCTTCAGCCGCAGGTAGTGGCGCTGATGAGCTCTTCTGCTGCTGGCCTGAACTGAAACCCAACGGCAGCGATTGCATCGACAGCACCGCCATCTCCGACCACTGATCTTCCTTAAATTCCCAATTTTTCAAAACCCTAGCTCGCAGAAAAGTTAAATTATTTCGCAACCCTGCTGCTGAGTAAAGACGAATACTTATGGTTCGGAAATTTGGGGAAAACGGGCAGCTTCCTTCGCTTTCTCACTGTCACTCACTCGCTTTTATGTGGATTTATCGTTGGGGATTGGTGGATTGAGTTGACCTGACGTCTGACCGGGTTCTGACTTGGCTGGGGTGAAGCGATTGCGGCCGCAGAGGATCCGGTGTTGCTTGAGTGCAGAGAAAGGAGGCGCCAAGTGTCGGCTCGTCTCGTGCTGTCGTGAGATGCAACATGCAAATTCCCATTCCGTACTGTTTTTGACTTTTGACTTTATTTTTTACTGTTTTGATTCTGCAGGAAAAATTGTAACTGTAATTTATGTAAGCTTTGATTAGTTTCTATGTTGTACTATGAACATGTTTGTATGCAATATATGAGAATTTGCAAAAATGGAAAAATTTATGTGACATTTTTCATCCTTAGAAATTAGGTAAGCAACAAGGCAAGCAAGCATGGCAAGGCAAGCAATTATGGCAAGTGAGTATTATTATGTGTCATATTATTTTCTTCTCCATTTTGTCTAGGGTGTTTGGGGAGATTTAAAAAAGGTTTGACTAGAACACTGGTTTTGGAAGTTCCGCTTTTAAATTCTTTTGTTTGAGTAAAATTTCAAGAGGGTCTCGAGAAAGCACGCATTAAAAACATATTGCAAACTCACTCAATACGGGGTTTGTGTCATCCTCTTCAATCTCGCTTAGTCTGCTTTTCTCTCCACAAAGCCTCGACGATGCTCTCCTCAAAAGCTTGCACGTGTAAGATCCTCTCTCGATGTCACTCATATCCCCCTTGTTGCTCGCCTCTCTCCCTCTCGTCGCTTCATTTTTGCATACAAATTGGGGGATGGGTTAAGTAGAAATTAGATGTTATTTATCGATTCAACTAATTTTTGCATAAATGAGATTTGTAGAACTAAAATTGATGTTTTTGGCAAAATTAGGGATGAGTTAAATAGAAATTAGATGTTATCCTTCGAGAAACACCACCATCTTTTTTCAAAAGACCAAATACTGAGTGGTTTAACTGACCTGACCCGCCTTGGTGTCGTGGACTTATCGATTGCACCATATGCTTTCTATACAATCTTTGGACGCCATTTCTTGATTTCAAATTGGTTGTTTCAAAATCAAAATTGTGATTACAAGAATTGATTGTAGAGACAGAAGAGATGGGACTTCTTTTCTTAATTATGATGTATTAATAAAAAAATAGTTATTTATAGCTAAGCAATGATTTCCAAACTCAGGTTTTTCAATCCCATCATCACATGATCCTCTTGTATCCAAACAAGAAACTCCAAGCTCCCTTCACCACTAATCCCTTCATTTCCTATTCCCATCATTAACAAAACCCTTGGAGCCAATGAAATCCCTACCCAAAATGCCCCTTAGAGTTCTTAAGATTGTTCCCACAAATTGAAGTTTACCATCTAAAATTAGAAGTCATAGATTATTGTCATTACACTATGATCTAGTGACATTTTTTTTTCATTTGTAGTTGAGAGGTCTCTAGTCATAATAACAATAAGTTTAATAATTCAATTATGACTAGTCTATTGTGTAGCTTAGCATTCCCATCAAATTATATTTTTCCCAACTTACAAGAGTGTGATTTAAACGTTTGCCCTAACCCCTTCGCTTTCTTGAACGGAAGAACAAACTTATGAACTCTAGTATAGTAATATCATGTAACTAACATTACTAGTAAATTTGAGAGACCACCGTAAAGACTCATGTCAATCTCCAAAAATAGAAGGAAAATAGTTTGTTTACGAATATACAATGTGAGAGATTATATAGGAGATATTTTTTGTCATTTAATTCACTTATTGCTACTAATTTCCATTCCATCTAGGTAGTTTGTTTGATGATTCTCTGTATACTAGAGTATTTAGTATTCCAAATATTTTAATCGTTAGATTTTTTATTTTAAAATATAAAATTAAGATCTAATGATTAAAAATTTTGAATACAATACTCCAAACACCGAAAATTTTTGGAATTTTCATTGACCTTATCGTGTAATAGTGGCATTCCCGACGCGAATGACCTTTAATGCAGTCCTGGTAAACAAAATCACGAACCTAAGATTCTGGGACATTTGCAAAGAGCCTGACAAGATTCTCTCCTAGTCCTGGGGCCAGGCTGTCGCTACTTGCTGCCGCCTTTGTAAAATGTTTTATTCTCCGGCTCTGCGCCACGTGATTATATCGTCTCCAAAGTCAGTAAGTCTGGCCTATTTCGGTACCTTTTCACCGGTTGCTAAGCTCAAGCCGCCATTGGCGATTCTGAGTCGCGGATAGAGTCATGATTCTGAGCCGTTGATGTATTGTAGAACTCACGTACATTATTAGCTTACATTTATTCAAATGCGTGCAATTAATACTAGCATAGCTCTAACAGTGAAAACTTTAGTTGAGATGATTGGAATATATTCAGAATCCAGCCTGGCCTTATGCTGCGCTTCTGACTATCGGCACAGAATTTGACTAAACATTTCCGTCCTTAAGTCGCTTAATTTAATATATGTAATTCCAGCCCAACTAAAAATATTCTTCCAGCCAAATATATATAAATAAAAACAAAATTAATGATAATAATTTTACTTCACTAAAGGTCCTCACGTGCTCAGCAGCTTAGGCTTGCAATGCCACCCTCTCCATTAGTTTTGCAAGACACCACAGAGAGTCCTCGACTCCTCACTTCCATTGGTTTTGCACGGCACCATTGATATAGATTCAACAAATTGGATGGAATTTAAACAATGCTTTGAAATTCATATAGGCAACTAAGTAGTTTTATTTTGTATTTGCATTGCATATTTTGTTGTTATTTTCTTATTGTAGATTTCATTTATGTATAATTAATAATTATACATTTTGAGGGGTAAGACTCTATTACATCCCCCAGACTAAGTATCTTTTTGCTATTAATGAAATTCACCATGTCACAAGTTTTGTTTATAAAATATTATTTATATACATGTTATACTTGAAGTCATGGGAGGTTTTGCTAAAATTTAAGAATGTTAGAAAAGAGATTCTATTAAATTTTTGCTAAAATCACACTAACAAATGCACTGTGCTCAACCTTCCGGGTAGCTTAATCCAGATCCGGCCCTTGAATATATCTTGTAAGATCCACATGGTCAGCGGCTCACAAACATCGATCGAGTCTAGCATGTCTCCATTTTAAGATAATGTGGATGTGCAAATATGTCATATAATGAAATAATACAATCTTTACTAAAAAAACAAGCAATAAAATAGTAAATGGTAAATTTGGTTGAGGCAAACGGCAATGGTGCTTCTAGCAAACAAACAACGAAGCGAACGTATACGGCATACTCCCTCCTCCATCCACACCATCCACGCAGTAAAGCAAAATTTCACTTCTACAGTATCTTGTTATTTACAACTTTTACCTACAAAGCAGGATGGCAACCAAGAGCCACATTTTTGTGTGACTTTGCGTCGACCCTCTGCACGACTCTCCTCAAACTCCACTCCTGGAAGAATCTCCAGGCAAGTCTCAGTGTAGCTCCGAGTCCGAGAACCGCGATAATACTCTATACATAAGTACAACGTCTTCATAAATTGAGCAGTTCAACAAGCAATACCTACCAAGCTCACTAAGTTCTCGAACAACCAGATTTTTCAAATATCGATAGGCACAAACGTACCTATAATGATGTTAATTGGCAATGCAGAGACACCAAGAGTGACGGATATTAGCACGTCCAACAAAGCAGACCACCTATAAGAATTGAAAACGCCACATAAAGTGGGCTAACACAACCCTGCAACAAAGATCGGCATTTGAAATCATAGCATCAACAACGTTATTCATCAAGGTTACTAATATTCTAGTAGATTGATTAGTGTCTTCCCTTACCCTGTCTCGATTTCTTGTGATCGGTAGGACGAGTCAACTCTCCAAACCCAGTAGCTTGCCTGCTATTGCAAATAAACTGAGAGTAAAATTTTGATATACTAAGGAGATGCTTCCATCTCAAGATGCTCACCATACAAAAAAGGGGTAATGGCAGTCCCATAAATCTATGCTCAGATGTAAAAATTTTCAATCCAAAACAACAATCCTACTATATGCCCGAGACAATCTCGGCTCGGATCACTACTCGAAATCTAAAGTTCAAAACTTCAAATCTAAGGACAGACTAAAACTACACACTAAGTTAGAAAAGAAAATATTGAAATAACCAGTACGACGGTATTGAAAGAGTCTGAAATAGTCCGGCATCAAACACAAAAGGGATTGGCTACCCAAAGTGCTTAGTCTCTGTAGTACAATACTATTCTTTGAAGTCATAGATTGCGGCTTTCGGCTGGTGGAATATCCCAAGTTGGGTACGCCAATTCTGTGCACACATATATTAAGTTATGACTTGATGAACATAAGGCTATCCATTACATCCAAAGGTTCAGAGTACATACAGTTGGCTGAGCCTTCTGAGGGTGACATTTACTGCTACCCTCTGCATAAATAGATTAAGATCTTTTTTATAAAATATGACTTTCAGAAATGGTCTAAATATATAAAATCACGAAAGGAATTAGCGAGTGAATTACTAACATATCTCGCATTTGTCTGATCCCCTGTGCGAAACCAAGTGTCTATACACATCTGTGGGATTTCGCAAGCCCGCCTCGACATTGACATCCGAGATCAAATCAAAATCCTCTATCTTTTCTCCTGCTGACACACTCTGAGGAACAACACAACAAACCCAATATAATAAATTTAATTTCGAAAACCATATGATCATAAACCATTAAATTGTAACTGAAAAAATCTAGCGATTTTTCGATACCGCCTGCATTGTTCATGAGAGCTGGAAGTCTCGACAGGTGGCCTTTTGGGAGTGAAGGAACCTCTCACGAAAATTTGACCGCGGCGGTTAGCTGTCGGCGGTTCATGAACTTCCAGAGGACGCCCACCCGGAGACGACGACCTGTTGTAGCGTGGAACAGTATCAACAGCTGCGGAATCGGAAAGTGAGCCAGATCAGTCTTGCTGCCACCGCCACCTAGCTGCCATGCCTCTCCCAGGTCAGGTAACTCAATTATCACCTCCTCTTCACTCCCCATTACTTCTGTGCTCCTGAATCTTACTCAGAACCCCAGATAACCCCAATTGAATCCAATTTCCAAAACAACTCAAAAATTTCAAAATTCCTGCAGAAAATTAAATAATAAATAAACGAGTACAAAAAAGAGACAAATACGATGGAGTGACTACCACCCTACCCTGGAACGTCAATGAAAAACTTACAGGGTCTAGGTTTCTGGTATAACTAGAAGAAGAAGAAGCAAGAAGAAGAAGAGGAGGAGGAGGAGGAAGAAGAAGAAGGATGCGGTAGGAGGAATATGAATATTTGGGGTTTTTAGAAGTTTGTACAACTCTGCTGGCCCAGCAGCCCAGTGTTTAAGGAAAAAAGACTAGGGACAGTGTGTAATTGTGTATGGGCCATTTTTTAACTTGTAACTTATGTAATTGTGTATGGGCCTTTGCTAAAATTACAAGTAAAAGAAGAATTAGATTTTGTTGGTCGACAAGGCCGTCTTATTACACCTGATCATAAAAAGAGTATCATGAGTATGACTGCATGTTTGGAATAGTGATATTAAGAAATGAGAGAATCAAATACAATACTAAAAATAAACATATATCACATATTTACTTATCAGAATGAGAATACATGGGATAAGTATTACTTTCATTCCTTGAGTACATTTTCATTCCCGACATATCATTCGCTTACTATCACATAAAAATGAAAAAAAGTGGATCTCCTATTAAAATTCTACTGCTCCATACGGAATTTCAACAAAATATCATTACCAAATGGAGCATATTCCCAATAATGGTAAGGGGTTCAATTCAATGGCTATGGTCAACAATTTCTGAAACAAGTTACATAGATTGCATAATCCATGACAGCATGGAGAAAGCATGGTCAAATCAGGTTGGAGGCAGAGCTAGAGCTGCCAGATATACTGCTCAACCAACCCCACCACAAACATTGCTCGAGTCGACTCAACTTATCTCAATCTAAGGGCATGTTTGAGATGACTTCTAAAAGGACGAAAATAACCTTTTGACAACTAAAACGCTATTATCTATGTTTGACATAAGAAATTTGAAAGCGTTTCTTCTGGGTCACAAAAGGGCTTTTGATGGATGTTTCTTCAAAAAAGCTTCCAAAATGCTTTTCCCTAATGAAGATTTAATAAAAATTCTGACAAGTCCACTTTTTAGCAAAAGTGCTTCCTTAAATAGTCAACTGCACTTATCCGAAATGCCGAAAAATCGTAGATTCTTTTCTTTGGGCCGTCATATTTTGCTAGCTTTTGAAGCAGATTTTAGCTCACCATGATCTCTTTCTTTCTATAACACCCTGCTATCTCATGCGTTATTATAGCAGGGAGTTCGAGGACGAGATCATATGAAAGCACCAAGCATCGGACTTGATTAGAGTATTACACTGCACCCGAATATGGCCCCCAGAAAAAGAGAGTTTGAGAGTTTTGGGGCGCTTCTGTCAGAGTGTTTTTGTAAGTGCAAGAGCTGACTGCAAGAAGAATGAAGCTGAAACCTAGAAATTGGTCTAAATCAGTTGGTCTTATAAATAAAAGCCAAATGTAACTTGAAAGGTTTACATAATTGTGTGCAAAAAGCGGATAAAGGGTGTATATGTGTTGTAATTTATGCATCTCATGTCGTAACAAGAAGATAAGCGAGGCTTTTCAGATATTCTACAATTTCCGATCCTCCAAGCTTTGGTAGATCTGTGATACCCTGTCAACAAAATCCTTGATCGGAACCTGTGGATAGGTACATAACCAAAACAAGCAAACCGGAGATCAGTCAATAATGCAGTTATTTAAAACCAAATGAAGGAATGGACAAATTTAAGTGAAAACCAAATTCTGAATTTTCTACACAAGGGTTTCTGATGAGCACTCGCACCAGCATAGAGGGCAGGATTCGAGGCACAAGGCAGGATAGCAAAAGAGACTTAGCTTCATTTGAGAGTTCTAATCCCACATATTACTCCTGTGTACACTACAAGGGAATTGACGTAGTTTGTTGCATTTCACCAGCATTTTTAAGCATTTGCATATTGACTCGATCATATTATTTCCAGTTGAACGAAAAATAACACCGAACAGCATGTGTGGTAACTGTAAGCTATCAATCAGCTAAAAATGTACCAATTAACTTTGATGTTGTGTATACAAGCCATGTAATCTTTTCTGCCCTACAATGTGTGTATTCAAACGTTTATACATCATGTGCAAGTGCAACCACAGAATCACCACAATAGTTGGACATAAGCACAGAGACAGTCACAAGACAAGCTCATTTAAAAACCTAGTTCCTTCGATGGGTGGACAGTGATGGATAAGCAACACTATAAGAAATTGACAATTTTCAATGATGTCATCAAGCAACAGTCATGGATACAAACATTTATAAGAAATTGACACTTTCAATGATGTCAACATGCAACAGTCATGGATACAAACTTCGCGATCACAGAACTATCAATTCCAGCCAGAAGCTTGGTCAAATATGTATGATGTAATTGTATCTACCTCTTCGATATGGTATCCTTTTCTAGAAGCCCGAACAATCATCTCCATCTGAAATACATAATCCCTTGCTGACACAGGAACTAATGATATCTTCACAATCGCTTCCTGTAAAGCCGCCTTACAAAAGAACAAGAAAATGTCAGTCCTATAATCGCAGTTAAGTGCGATACACTATGAGTAATCATGTTAAGCATGATGTACTATATAACTCAATAATTAAATCATGTACCGGAAAGATCCTCACAAATCTGATACACCAGGCCATATAGTAGTGTGTGTGCAAGAACATTTGCTGCTCTCTACTTGTTAGCTTGCATAAGATTCCACCTGCTGGACCCCGCCACCTTGATATAGCGAGTTCCAGTAATCATATTGCACCAGTTTCCAACTGCTTCCAAAATACATGGCGTTAAGCAAACTCAAGGATTTCCAGAAATTAAGCAAATACTATGGCATAGTAGGAACCACAAGAAAGAACTTATTCTTACTTGATAAAGCTTCTGGCAAATACTTTGGCTGCATCACAAGAAGAAAAGAAAATGACAAAACTGTGAAGATATGACAAGTTGGAAATCTAACAAACATAGAACATCCAAGAAAAGAATACAAGAAAAGAATAAAAACAAAACCCAAAAAGCATACCCGCAGGAGGGCTCCTGTGTTCAAGGGGAAGAGATAATTCAATTCTTATGTTTGACTTAATTGAAATAGCGATAAAACAAGATTTGGAAAGAAATTGCTCAAACAATACTTTCCCTAAATATTTCTAACTATCAATAAATAAAGCACTCAATGAGCTTTAAAACCGGGATGAGGCAGTCTATAATAAAATAGAAAAGGCAAGGGCTATTATCCGCCTCCAATTTTTAATTTCTCAGAGATAGCCTCATAAACTTAATAGAGAAAATTTCCAAGCTGCTTTGCACTCCAAATTAACAAAACCATCACCCTCCCATCTTTGTGTACAGTTACCAATTCAAATAAAACTGTTGACAGCGGACGTTTATCACTTCCAATGAAAGCAAATAATCAAACACCGTAAATACTTTGGCATGAACATCCTAAAGACGACATGATATACTTACATGGTGTGATAAATCTGCGTCCATGATTGCAACAAAGCTCCTGGACACATGCTTCAAACCATGAATGTAAGCTGTTCGGAAATTGGAAAACAATACAAACTATTGTTACCTTATTTAACATTCTAAAACAACATGTTTAACATTTCACTTCATTTGGTAATCCCACTTTGCCTCTACTGAATACAGAAAATTGAATTAAATTTTAACACACCGCATACCTAACCTAAGCTTCTTAGCTCTAGCTCTCAACAGCTACAACAAAATACATAAATAAATAATTAATTAATTAATTAAACAAAAATAAATACAATTAGCACAAGTCTGGTGAAAAAGGAAAATTATGCAGAAAAACGAAGTGCTTACGATGATCGTAAACGCCGTAGAGTTGCTGCAACTGTTCAACAATCTCCTGAGTGCCGTCGGGGCTTCCATCGTCAACGACGATTATCTCAAAGTCAACATCCCTACACACCAAAAATACACAAAATCGAATTATTTATTGTTTTGATTTTTGCCGAATTTTGATTTGTCACGAATTAAATTATAGAGAGAGAGGAGTAGAGAGAGACGATTACCGGAGATGCTTGAAGACGAGGTAGACGAGAGGGCGATGTTGAGGCGCTCGTTGTAGGTCGGGACTATGATGCTGTACTTGTTCTTCGTCTCCATTTTTCCTCAAATTCACCTCGGATTCGCCGATTTTCGTCTGATCGCAGTCGCATCGCCGTAGGAAAATTATTTGAGAAAGAAAGCCAATTTTCATGGTGGTTTCTGGAAAGAAGAGTTCGGGCCTGATTCAGCTTCGGGTTGGGCTGAGAGGTAAATCTCGGCCCAATTTGGAACAATGTAGGCCCAGCATGTGTGTTGGGAATTTTTTTCTTTTTTCAAATATTCTAAATCAGTTTAATTAATGTATTAAATTCAAAATTGAGTACAACGAGCGACGATCCAACTCTAGTATGATATAGAGGTCTAGAAATGTGTTGAAAAGAGTTTTGTTATAGTTTTTCAAGGCCGCCAAAAACTCAAGAACTGCATTGCTTTCAAAGTTCAAGAATCGCTAACTTCCATTAATAACTGCTTTAACTCATTAGAGATATGTTATTCTCACACGATGTTCTATTTCTCCACACACATTATATTGTTTTGTCATCTATATTCAAAAAGTGAATGAGAATAAATAACATTCCTCGTTAAAATGAGTATAACTCTCCTAATGACTTGTTTAAAAGCATATATTGCTATTTTTTTTGTAGGAAACTTCAGTTGAATTGATCTTTTTACTCATCAACCTCTGTGTAGAGAGTTTCTTAATTGTGACTAGAACAATCTATGAGATCGCTTGTGTTGTGAATCGTAATTTTTAGTTTGTAGCATTGTAGTCGCTTTTATGTTATGTTATCATATATTATCAATAAAATTCAAGAAATTTTATTTTTAAATTTCATATGTTCTAGGATTTGACAAATTCAAGAAATTTTATTTTTAAATTTCATATGTTCTAGGATTTGCTGTTTGTCGATCATTTCATATTATTGGTAACTGTATGTTGTTTGGCAATTTCTTTCCCTTTTTTAAACTTCACAAATCTAGAGTGTGAGTAAGAATCACAAAAGAAAGCTCCAGAGTAGGATGAACTAAAATGCCAAGTAATCCTCCTTTAATTCCCTTTGTTTTTTTTTTTTTTTTTTTTATCCTATGAAATTGCTTAATATCCTTGCATTGCAAATTGCTTCATTCCTAGATTCCAATTTTCCAACCCAAATCACAGGCACTCCTCTCTATATATCCACCCCCTAATCCTTTCCTAAACTCACCACAAACCCAGCTCACAAACCCAGCAACAATGACAAATGAGTCAGTCAAACCCAGCACACACTCCTCAGCCGATCACGGAGGCAGCAGGCACAACAAGCATCTCGACAAAGAAAATCCCAGACATGGTCTCCTTCCGCCATCACCAACCGAGTCACGGACATCCACAAATCCGGCTCCACCCACCACGAGGACGTAGCATTGTAACACGGCGTGAGGATCACTTTTGCAGGATCCAACACCGGAGCTACATTGAGGTGTGAGCTGGATCATGAGAACCTAACAACCTGCAGGGCTTCATGGTGGCGGTCCGGCGTTCGAGAGGCTGGAGCGGGCTGAGCACTTATGTGAACAGCAACTTCCAGGCCACAACAACTCCTCATGATGGGCGGTAGCTACTTCCACGAATTGACCCTGAAACGGCGTGGAGATCACGGATGTTGTGATGCCGCACGGCGGGCATCATGTGGGAAGCCGGAGAAGCGGGGGTGGAAGAAGAAGGAGAAGGAGAAGGAGAGGGAGAGCTTCCAGAGTGACCAGCATCATATGGTGATGAGGACTGATGAGCTATTATGTTTCTTGATATTTCATGGAGTGGCTTAATTAGTTACAATTAATAAGAAGCCTTTGTACGGCTTTCTGGTTTAATTACTTTCTACTCTGAATTATGTGTCTATGTATTGTCTGACTTTTTCTTTTGGCTAAAGAATGCAAAAATCATGATGATGAGTATTAATTTGTCGATTGTTTATTGTATTTATTTAGTGATTCTTTTTCTAAATGTACGCCGCTAGTTTCTTATCATTATGTAGTTTTTCCAGAAAATTTTCGGTGAAAGTGTGTTACATCTTTCACGTGCATTATAATACCTAACCTCTTTTGTTCGCGTGGACAATTGGTTATTATTTTGTAATTTTAATATTATTTAAAAATAAATTTCTATTTATGTAATTTAAAATAAAGAATAAAATAATTCAAAGAATAATAATAATAACTACTCAAATGCGGTTTTAAATCACATATTTTACTTGCTTACTCAATATTAATTATGTTAGTTTTTTCAACCGTTATATATGTAGTGGGGCTTTACTGAAGATTGAAGCAAATTCAAGACATTCTTCTCTTGAGAAGGAGACGCCAATTGCCTGGAAGGCATTAGCAAAGCCAGCACTAAACCGTATGTAAATCAAGGGGTGGTGCAACAAAGTGCTCATTTACTTAAGGCCGCAAAAATGCAGGTGCTCTGGACGAGGTGGCATAGTTCGACATCACAAAATCAAGCAATATTAGCTCAAATATCACAAAGTGACAATTGCAGACTCAGCTAAAACTTATGCTCGATACTCAATTTGACACATCCCGATCCCGACACGCCTAAGTGTTTGTAGTGGGCTTACTACACGTTTTACGGACTAAAGCCAATTATGCATGTAAAAGTGAAAAAGTGAGTAGATTTAGAGTTGGAAGCGGAAGTAAGAGTATGTGGAAGGGTAAAACCATTATTACAAGTGCATAACAATGCATAGTATATAGTATAGAGTAAAAACATTCACATTTACATCATCGTGAGGATGAATAAGTAGAAGTTAACTAAAAGTAGAAGCAAATCCTACATAACTGGAGGTAATTGCTGAACTGCCAACTACAACCAAACAAGCCCTTGTGTTCTGCTAAACGTATCCGCCTAAGTCCCGGAGGGGCGAAACATAAAAATGTGAGCGGTCAAAGTAAAGTTTGATAAAACCTTTGTTTTCAATAGCATATTATCCCCTCGTCGGGAAAACATGTATAGTTTTTGAAAATACGCTATACTCCCCGGTATGATCCTCAAAAATACTATACTAATAATGTATTCTAATCAAATCGATCAGCTTTATCCATATGTAAACACACAAGCCCAAGTAGATAAGCTTATAAGGAACATGCGAGGTATCTAAGAAATACGCTCGAGTACTACAATGACGCGAGTTCAACGCTAATCGATGTGCACAAAGGCGCGCCACACAAGTTCGAAGGTTTATGCAACCCAGTAGAAGAGGCTGGGGCACTACAATTGATCCAAAGTTAAATGTACTCGATAGCTGACAACTCCAAACGCTGGCGCTAGTCATGGCCATGGGACTCGAGGCATCGATACCTGTGGTGTTATACATTCATCGATGAGCACAGATAGAATAAGTGGCGACAAATATAATACGAATGTTCTACCTCCAACAATCGTATATGATATGAGCCATGCTAACATATAATAGAAAGCAAAGTGAAACCATACATAATAGTATCTTTTATCAAAATAAAGACTCACTCACTCACCAAGTAGCCGGTCGTAGCCCCCGTCCGGGTAGCCCTGGTAGTCATCCGGATAAGTCTCACCTATATGAGATATCACTGTATTAATGATTAAACCTTACAGAAGGTTACCAATTACACCAATTAATTAAACCTATCCCTTGTTTGCTCAACACGAGGTCCAAACACTGGTAAAATACCATACGATCGGCCCTAGGTAGTACGAGAGAGATCGCCACGAGTCGCCTGCGGACGAAATTCAAAAATATGGCCCCACGCTACCACACGCGGCTCACGCGCTACCAATCACGGCGTTAGATCTAACGGAATATCTCCAAAGATCTCCGTTAAATCTAACGGAATATTCCTAACGCCAATAAAAGGAATATTCCAAGAATATTCTCGCCATTTATCGCCATCGACTCGACATATCGATTGCCGACGCCAATTGGCTGTCCGGACCGTTGTCGACGCTACCCTGGCCGGTCTCGATCGGCTATTGACGCGGTTACCGCAGAATCGCTGGTCGCCGGCTACTGCTGCCGCCGAATTTTGGCCTAAGCTCGTTAAATGTTCAAATCTTCATAACTTCTTCATTTCTTGGCCAAATTTCATGTTCTTTATACCAAAATGAAGCAGAGAGGAGAGCACGACTGGTGTACCTTGGTTTGCCACAAGCTCTGAGCCTGGCACAATGTTCTTTAAATGTCATGCACATCGTAGGCTTTGTCGAACTACGCTAAACTCAAATCAAATCAAGCAAATGACATATAGTAAATTCATCTACTCAATGAGAGGAATCCATTGGTGGTAGTTAGAAACCCCACTCGGCTCCAAAATGGTGAGAAAATCGCCGGAAGGTCCCCTCACGCTTCTTCCGTGAGCTTTTCCTTCAAACGGCCTGAGTTTGAACGAACGGCTGGTACCGCTGAGTCCAGGGCGTCGAGACGAAGATTGTGTGGTGATTTTAGTTCATCTTTGGCTTGAGCAGCTTCTACGACGTGAACAAACGGTGCGAGAGAAAGAGAGAGAGAGAGAGAGAGAGAGAGAGAGAGAGAGAGAGAGAGAGAGAAAAATGATGAAAAAAAGGAGAAGGTTCAGAAGAAGAGAAAGGTAATAAAAAATATTTTAGGTTTTGGGGGTATTGTGCACCCACCAAAAACAATAAAATTACACGTCCCGTGTATAAAATAATCAGCCGAACGTGGTCTGTAAAATATCTCCCCGAAATTATTTTATAACAAACTTTTTACCGATGTTACAACAAATGTTTTACCAAATTAGCCAATCTCCCTTTATATATGTATACCCAGAAGAGATTACATGAAAGATTGGCCATCCATTCACCCCTAAATTTTGTCTACAATTGTCACCTCAACTGACAATTTTGGAGTGTGATACTACTCGGACCTTACATGTAAGAAGTCATTCCTACTTACATAAAGATTTAGAATTATTTCATCAGAGTAAACGCTATAATTGAAACCGCGAATTCTTTTCTTTATCATTATCTAAAAATCATCTCTAGAAAAATTATTTCACTTTGATATCGCTACCTGATCCATACTTGCCTAACAAATCAAACTGCTATAAGAACAAGAATATCCCCACCGTCAACTCGCTTTGATTTATATGGATGACTAAATAGTCTCTAAATCAAATGAAATTTTCTAGAGATGATATGTGTTACATCCCGTCCTCACGCTTATTGTATTTATTCCCCTGGACAGTAAAATGACCAAAATGCCCTTTAGTGGCATAATGTATCATTCGGGGATTACGCCCCTTCTAATGCCCTTAGTGGCATAGTGTATCATTCGGGATTACGTCCCTTCTATTGAGGTATTTTCAGAAATTTTGGTGTACTTCTAGTGTGTACATTAATTTACGGATCCGTTGACGCAAACAACACTCGAATCGGACTTATTTTGGACAAATTACGAACAAGGGCAAAACGGTAATTTTGCTCGAGCTGTATTTTGAAACAGTGGGCTTAGCCCCTGGTTTCTGCAAGCCACGAGGCCTGCACCCACCTCCTGAGATAGCCAATGCATGTCAAATTTGCAGTGAGCACCCACTGTTTCTGTTGAACCAGATTCGACTGGTTTTGGCTTTAAATCTGTGCACTCACTGTGCATTGCTGCACTACATTCAACCACCCTCATTCACCTGCCTTCTTCCTCCCGAGCTTTATTCACACACACCATCTGTGCATGCAGATTTCCTGCACACCTCTGGTACCCAAAATTACTAAGGCCACCCAACTCAGCACCACCCTCGATCTGGACACTCAATTGCAGAACCTCACCCTCCTCGTCCTTAACCCCGAGCAACTCAACTTGTCAAAGAAACCCAGAAGCTACTGAAGTCGACCCGAGTTTTTGCTCTGCACACCCACAGGTTCTGTCACCGAACCTCTGGCCATCTTCGAACTCCAGAAGCTCAAGATCATCATCCTCACCATCTCCGGGTTACTCTCGAACCCAGAAAACCCACGAACGGCGAAGAACCGAGCTCTGCCATTTTTCCCGGCGAGCTTCGATCGGACGACCACCACCATTTCGACCTCGATTCAACTCCAAATCGTTGCCATTTGAATCCTTGGGGCTCTAGGACTCCAATTCAAGTCCTGCATGTCGAGTTTTGGCCAAGAACAGTGAGTTCGATCTTTGGCCGTGAAACTCAACCTCAAACTCCGGCCAACTCCGGCCTCTCCTGACTAAACCACAGGTAAATTTGGCCTCCTCGCGACTCCAGCTTCTTATTGATTTAAGATTTATGAATTTTGGTGGTGAAATCTGAATTCTGCAATTTCCAGAAACTTTCCGGCGACGAAACCCAGAAACCGGCGAGGTGGACGGCGGCCGACGGCTGATCTCGGCGACCGGAGTTCATACGACCTGACGTCATCGACCCCGGTCTGAACCGGTTCGTGACGTCAGCCAACCACCGGTTCAACCCGGTCCAACCCGGTTCAAACCGGGAATATACCGAAGGTATATACCGTCAAACCCTAACGGCGTCAGGCATATTCTCTAACGGCGACGGAATATTCCGTAACGCCGTTAGGGAATATTCCGTCAGCCAAAACGAATATACCGTTAAAGTTAACGGCACGCCGTTAACTTTAACGGCGCGTGACTGTTGGGCGCGTGAGGCGCGTGTCCGCGCGTGAGCGCGCGTGCGTGCGCGTGTGAGCGCGTGCGTGCGCGTGTGAGCGCGTGGGGGCGCGTCCGAGCGCGTGTGGGTGCGTGACGGCGCGTGACGGCGCGTGGGCGCGCGTGACGGCGCGTGCTGCCTTGTGGCGGCGCGTGGCGGCGCGTGGGGCCCCGCGGCGGCGCACGGCGGCGCGTGAACACTTTTTCCGACCAATTCTAGTTCCGTTTCGAGCAAACAAAGGCGATTTCAAGTCTTTTTCATTACTTTAATTGGATTAGACTTGTTAAATAATTAGTTTAGTAAACTCTCCTATAGGTGAGACCTATCCGGAGGAGCAACGAGCTCAAGCACACTACGGGGGCTACGATCCGACTACGTATCAGTGAGTGGGCCTAGTACTTAACCTTTTATATTAGTTATTAGTGTTTTTAATGTGTTTTGAACTATGTGTGTGTATAGCATGCCCACTTTTATAAATGTTATTTTGTGGTATCAATTATTTATAGTTACTTGGTATATGACTTGAGATTATGTTGATTTATGTGATAAACTTGGCATGCATACACACTATTTGAACTGTATTACTTATTTCACATTATGCACGGGTGTTAGCACTGTCCGGGCCAGGACCAGCTTCACGTGATCGTTCACACCCGCACCATTACGCTCGACATGGATCCATGATTAGGTGCCAGCCTGTTCTAGATTGCCTTTGGCATCTAGACTTGTTGTGACGCACACCTTGTGCCAGCCTTCACGTGTATGTAGTGCTAGAGCGTAGTTATATCAAACACCCAGCCTGTCATGTAGCTACTTTCTATATGACTTGTGTGCATATTTCCATGTGATAAGTAATGTTGATTTTCACTGTGATAAATGATTTATACCCGTATCCTTGTGGGCGTTGGCCCGTTACTTATGCTCAGTACTTATTTCATTAGTAAATATATTTTGGTAAATCTACGGGTTTTACAGTGAGGGGTTATAACTAAAGTTTTGGAAACGTTTTACTTAGAAAATCGATATTGGCCCACTCACCCTT